>APFE031219914.1:3338-85674 GCA_000404065.3 Pinus taeda
CCATTGCTTTTGAAAGTCGTCTAATCAAGGGAAAGTTTTTACACAAAGCTATTTATGAGAAGGAAATGTTGGCAATACTCATGCACTTAAGAAATGGCGACCCTACCTAATGGGAAGACACTTCAAGGTAAAAACGGATCATGATAGCCTTAAATACTTTTTAGAACAAAGATTATCTTCTAAAGAGCAACAAAAGTGGGTCACAAAGATGTTGGGTTATGACTTTGAAATCATCTACAAAAAAGGGAAGCAAAATGTGGTGGCAGATGCACTCTCTAGAAAGGATGAGGTGTGGAAGCATTGTTTTGCACCATTTCTATTATCCAACCAGATTGGATAAACGAAGCAAGGGAGGAATGGAAGAATGACGAGAAGTGTGGGCACTTATTTGAAAGTATACATACAACGTATTCCAGTCGTTCTGATATATTTAGGCTGAAAAATGATTCGTTTATGGTACAAAGTCGCTTTATACTCTGTAAGAATTCCTAGCTAAAACAAAAGATTCTTATGGAATTGACACACCTTTTCTTCCTTAGGAGGGCACTCACGATTTTTAAAAAACTTACCAAGGGTTTAAGAAGGATTTTTTTTGGGATGGCCTTAAATCAGATATTCAAAACTTTGTGGCGGAATGTTTGGTTTGCCAACAAAATAAAGTTGAAACAATTAAGACACCGGGTCTATTACAACCTTTATCCATTCCAAGCCAACGTTGGAGGAGGTTTCAATGGATTTTGTCACAGGTTTACCCAAGTCTGAGGGAAAGAGTGTCATCATGGTGGTAGTTGACAGACTTACCAAGTATGCACACTTTTGTGCATTATCACATCCATTTAAAGCCAGTACAGTTTCTACTGCATTTATGGAAACAATTCAAAAGCTACATGGAAACCCCAAGATTATTGTAAGTGACAGAGATCCCGTTTTCACTGGAAATTTTTGGACAAAATTATTTTCTTGTCTTGGTACTTAGTTAGTGCATAGCTCATCTTATCATCCTCAATCTAATGGGCGAACTGAGATAGTAAACAAATGTTTGGAAGGATATCTTCGTTGTTTTGTATCTGATAAACAGACACATTGGGTCAAATGGTTGCCTCTGGCTGAATGATGGTATAAAACTTCCTTCCATACAGCAACAAAAATGACCCCATTTATGGCACTTTATGGGTATCAACCACCCTCCATCACATCATATTTAAGAGAAAATTCTAAGGTTCAGGCAGTGGAACATCACATCGAACATCAACAACAAGTCCTCCAACTCTTAAAGGATAACCTCGTGTTGGCACAGAATAGAATGAAACAACAGACAGTTCAACATCGCAGCGAAAGAAGTTTTGATGTAGGTGATTGGGTATTCCTACGGCTACGACCATATAAGCAAATGTCCCTCAAGAAAGCTAAGAAGGATAATAAATTATCACCAAAGTATTATGGTCCGTACAAGGTGTTGCAAAAGATTGGTACTATGGCATACAAATTGGAGCTTCTTGCAACTTCTTGAGTGCACCCAGTTTTCCATGTTTCATGTTTAAAGAAGGTTATAGGGGACAAGCTCCCAGTTCAAACAACATTGCTAGAACTTGATGAGGAAGGAAAAATTATATTGGAACCGGAAGTATTCACAGAAACAAGAACTCGACAGCTACGAAATCAATCGATTTCGGAGTATCTCATCAAGTGGAAGAACTTATCCGCTGAAGATTCCACATGGGAGGATGAGAATTTTATACAGAAGCATCCAAAACTACTCAAGCGTTGAGGACAACACTTTTTTGAAGGAGGGGCATGTTAGGTCCCTATAATACTAGTGGTTACCCCATTACTATTGTAGTTGTATCCTTTATTATTATTGTTGTGCCCCTGTTGTCCCCATATTATTATTACTATGCCCCATAGAATCCCTATGTTGTTATTTTTGTGCCTTTATATTATTATTGTTAGGGCGGCTGGGTTATATTGTGACTCCTTAGACTCCTATATATAGAAAAGAGGTTTTGTCATTTGAATCATCAAAAAATCATTCATTTGTGTAATGTAAAGGAGGTTGCCCCTCGAAGAGGCTGAATTCTAAGGCATTGAGCTATCTTTTCTATCTTTTTGTGAGCTGGTTTCATAACAAGGAAGGTGGATGCTAGCATAGAAGAGCGAGTGGATCATACAATATACAAACAACTCATTAGGTCGTTGATGTACTTGGTCAACACATGGCCTGATATTTGTTCTTCAATCAACCAGCTAAGTCAGTTCATGGTGAAACCGACCAAAGTGCATTGGGTTGTTGCAAAGTAGTGTTGATAATATCGGTGATATTTCGCGAAATATTGCGAATATTGCGCGATTTTTAGGCGAACGATATTTTGGTAGGTAAATATCGCCATATTTTGAAAATCTCGGCTAAATATTGCGATATTTTGAAAATCTTAGCTAAATATCATTGTTGCTTTATATGTTTAAAAATCTTTAAAAAATGAATATATTATGCATTTTTTATGTTTGCTGATATTTTCCAATATTTTGTCGATATTTTCACCAATATTGCCGAAACGATGTTTTTAGGACCCTTGCCGATATTTTGCTGAGAATGATATTATCAACACTGCTGCAAAGCATGGGTTGAGATATCTCAGAGCCATAGTATACTATGGATTGTGGTATAGATAGATTGATGGAGTGAGGCTGAGGGCTTCACAAATGCAGATTGGGCAGGGAGCTCCAAATATAGGAAGTGTAATTTAGGTGGCATCTTCAACTTTTTTTCAACAACAGTTTCTTGGTACAGCAGGAAGTAGAGATCAATTGCACTCATTTCAGTAGAGGCCGAGTACATGGATGCTAGTCAGGCAGTTCACGAGGCTATTTAGATGAAGAAGTTACTTGTGAGACTTTTCAGATAGAGGATGGAGCCTACCATGATACATTGTGATAATGAAAGTTGTAGTAAACTCTCTGAGAATGCAATGTTTCATGATCGCTCAAAGCATATTAAAATCTAGTATCACCATCTTAGAGATTGCGTGTAGAAGGGGGATAGTCAAGCTACCGTACATTCCAATAGGGGAGCAGACAACAGAGAAAATATCTTGACCAAGGCATTGGCAAGACGCAATTTTGCTCATCACAAAGATAAGTTGGGAGTTGTACAGAATCCCTTCCTCATTAAGAGGGAGTGTTGAAAAGTGGCAAAGAAATGGATTTCTTGATTTGTGCCTTAATTCAAGGAATTGATTTAGTGATCTTCTTAATTATGCACAAGTTCTAGTGATGAGGACGAGTTCAAGAAGCAGTTTGACTAGTGCGAGTTTGTGGAGGACCGAGTTATCTGTCCTCTAGTGAGAGTTAAATTGGGAACTGAATGTTCAAGTGGAGTTAACCTCCTAAATTTTAGGATGATCCAGTTAACTAGTTCTATTGACTTTTGTTAACTAGAAAAGCTCCAATTCAACTTCTTAAATTAGAAACTCACTAACAATAGCCAAATCAAAGTGCTTATGAGGAGATCGAAGGCACACTTTGTATTCATTATTCTTGAGCATGAGTTTGTGAGTAAGAGAGCTTGTGGAGGAATGAGCCAGGGGTATTCTTCTTGTGCGAATTATTGTGGAGAGCAATTTCTCTTTGGAGTGCGCATAGAAATAGGGAAATTCCATATTTAATAGGAGCTCAGCCAGTGCTTGGAAATAGGAGGTTATTTCCTAAGGATTTGCGCTAGGAAATCGGAGCCTCTAGTACGCACAGGAGGAAGCAAATCAGCTATCATGCAGAGGTTTCAGGCCTAGGACAGGCAGGAAAATCAGTGTATTTTCAGATTGAAACTAGCTTGTATTTGTATCAGAATTATTGTTCAGTTTCCTCAAAATTCTGAAGCAATCGAGGGTTTTCCCAGTTGGGTTCCCTAGAAAACTGTTGTGTTCTAATGTGTGAATTTGTGCAATTATTTCTGTTCTATTTCGCTGCTATTTGGTAGAAAAATTCTGTGTCTGTGAAAAGAAAAATTGTTTTCAGATTGTTCATATTAGCAGATCAGAATTTCATGGAAATTCTACAATTTCAACCCTTGTATAGATTTGAAAACCTTGGCAGCTGGATTGACTGTCTCTTGCTTCCTTGTATATATTTTGGATTTTGAAGATGGTGACTTCTCTTGAAATGTGATGTCAGGAGAAGTGTTCCTTCCTGCAGTCATTTCTTCACCTTTTTCTTTGGTTAGTATCTACTATCAAGACCTCCATGGACCATTCCCCTTTATATTGGATGGGCTATAGCTGTCCACATATACAACAAAATTTAATATAAGTAAAACAAAAAAGTACTGTACCGGCTTAAATCAAAGTAAAACTAACCTCCTTTACTTTGGTGCTCTTGATCAAGACACAGTTAATTTTGGATGGAATCCTTGGTTATTTCAAACAAAAATGTCGAATACCAATATTGGAATTTGTTAATAGGTGTGGACAATCTTCTTAGCATACTGAAGTGATTAAAGTTGAGTTTTGGACATACCAATAACTGTCAGAGTCTTCTTAAAGAATATTGGTATATAAACACCTACTTGGAAGTTGGAATTTTGAGAGATCCTCATTATCTCCTGGCTCTGGTCCATAAAGTTAGTTGCTTCAATTTGGACATGGTTTTGATATTTTAATACAAAGTTCCAATATATCATTGGTAATTTGTATGATTTAATATGGATGTCTTCTTTCTGAACGTTGAACATTTCAACATTCTATTATATTATTCCATGACCACAATGAGGTATCTAGAAAGCATTATTACTGGTATGGTTCCATATCAGAATGGGTGTTGGATGGGGAAATATTGGGATCTTTCTAGCCTCCTTTGGAACCAAAATCATGTGGGAAACTTTGGTGGATCTAGCATTAGACTGGGAACTGTGGAGAACCTAAAGCCTGGTTGGTACTCATCACCAATCCTGAGCCTGTAAAGTAATAACAGACGAACAAGGAGGATTATCCAGCTTCTGTTGAAGGCACATCCCACAGTTGATACTATCTCCGACAAGGTTAAGAAGTTGCCCAATTTTTGATGATCAGCCGGCTCAAGGTACATACTCTGCTCCTAATAACAAAGAGTTTCTGCAACAGCTGGCATTTTCTTGAACCAAGGCAGGTAAAAGATAAGAATCAGTAAGGATGGAGTTTGTTGGGACCTAAATCACTAGATGCAGGGTGTGAATCTGGTATGTGTTGTATTGGGCCCTGAAATTTATGTTGTTGTTTGCGGCATACACATTTTTTTTGAAGTGAAGAGTATTATTTTCTTTTAAAGTTATAATATATTCTTATTTTTGAAATTGAGAGTGCCAACCATGAGTCCAAAGAAAACTTCCAAAAACAGGAAAGTTTCCATATTCAACCATGGCTATGAAAATTGACTGCCTGAAAATAGCCTACTTAATTCACAGGCCAACTTTAGTGTGAAATAATATTATTATATGCTACGGATAGATATTCTTGCTTTTAGTATTAATCTTGAAATTTTAACTGCATTGAGCAGGAAGGGACTTATAGCACTGCGCTTGTGTAATATTATACTAGTGTGTGTGTGTAGCCTAAATTGTTAGCTGAACTATTTGTCGCCAATCTTGTGCATTTAGATAGTTACATGCATGCAAGTGCCTAGTTCAAATCCCATTTGGTGTGGTGCAATATTCTATTGCAATGTGTTTACTAGGGATGCCATCCACGAATGCGGGGAAACATCGCTTGGGTTTCATCAAGAGGGTTTCCTTGGAAAATAAGTAAGATGTTATTTGCAAGGTTCATTTGAAAATAAAAGAATATTAAATGAAAAATGTAGAGAATATGAATGTATATCAAAGAAAACGAAGACCTAGTGAGAGCTCTAATGAGATCTTGTCACAAAAAGAACCAACCCCCACAGAAATTGATTATGACAAACCATGGCTGCTTTGGAGCGGGGAGCGACATTTTCAGAAGCTCTCGGGTTGGGAGTGATTTTGGGAGTGAATTTTATATAATATATATTTTTATATATATTTGATGCATACGTGTCAAACAAAGCATGCAAAATGATGAGTTAGTGATACAAAACATAAAAACATGGATTAAACCATATAACATCATTCATCTAGTAGTTATAATCTTAATCAACAACAGGTCGACAAATTACAAGTTCTCATTTATATAGCGTGTAAAGGTGCACATAACCAAAATAGCATCGAGTGCATTCCATCTTTGAACCGAAAATACATCAACAAATAGGCTCTAGATGGCCCCTAGCATCCAAAAAAACTATGCTACAACAAATACCTACATATCATCAAAATCATTGCCTATCTTGGGATCTTTGTCATTAATATCACCTTCTAAGCATCAACATAAGATAGAAAAAATGCAGCATGTCAATTCAAGATTTTGTTTGAGTGATGGGTATATTTTTAGTAGGGTCATGATAGAGGAGTTCGACAACCAATGTCACTAACATCAAGGTACATAGAGGGCTTGGTGCTCTTGATTAAATACGAGTTCCATACCCTAGTACATGACAAAATCCAATGGAAACATTGCAATCCCTCCAATCCTGAAATCCTGAAAAACTGATAAGTCTTTTGGTTTTTTTTTTTTTGTTAAGCTTGGCAGGACTCTCATTTTCCATCTTACATGTCCATTATTCACCCCACAACGAGGGGAGGGTAGTACAAGATTCGAACTCAAGATTTCCGGTTCGGTGAGACTTCATTCCACAGCCATCGCCACTTGAGCTACCCGAAGCAGACAAGTCTGCTGGATTTTGAGTGAGATAAAAAATTCTATTTTCTTTATATGAAATCCAATGAGGTCGGAACCACTCTTAAACATCCCGAGTCATTTCATGGTAATGTTAAAAATTTAAGTAAAAGGATGAAAATGAAATATAAAGGAGAATGTCACTTTTACTTTAGGAATTAAGAATTTAAATTACTATCAATTGTATATCACTACTAGGGTTTGTTACCCACCATTTTGTGGGTAATATCCCAAGGAGATTTTTTTTCTCCGAGATGGTCCTCAGCGAGTAGCCAACAACCCTTTGCAGCCATCAGCTAGCTCATTGTTAGATTTTTTTTCTCCGAGATGGTCCTCAGCGAGTAGCCAACAACCCTTTGCAGCCATCAGCTAGCTCATTGTGCCATTTCTCCGCCACTTGAGCCAGCCATGTGATCCCTCGCCCGTCTGCCATGATCGTATGTTTGGAGGTGGGTCTCCCGAATCTAAAGGTATGCCTTGTCATTTTGACATTGAGTATTATAGTTTTCTTGTCATGGACACTTCTGGGCATGAATTAATGGGGGGATTCGATGAAAAGGATGGGCTAGCTTTGTGCTTTTGTCCCATATACCGCTTCTATGAATTAACCTTGGATTCTAGTCTCGTGGGATCTCTTTTACTGACCATTTGGTTTCAGGAATGGTAATTCACTGGAAACCCTTATTTTGGTTGCGTGGTCCCGCTCCCTTATCCGCTTATATTGCCCTCTTTCCATTCATTATTATCTCATCCATCATTTCTCCCATCGAGGTCATGGCTTGGAATGAAGCCCAGAGGTTGATGCAGCTGAAAAGAAAGTTAAAAGCATATATGGCCACATTCAACAAGAAAAGTACCACAAAATGCAAAAGATGGTCAGGACAAAAGTATTTAGCACGTGGGTAAAAGCCAATACATGAGCTCTACCCCATTATCATGGCCATCACCCTGGTTCTTACAGGTTCTATGAGCCTCCCTTATCATATTGGAACCCATGATTGTTCCAACCCTCGGTGGGCAATGAACCGTCCCAACTTAAAAGGGGGAATTCACTGTTATATCCTAGACATCATGCTCTAACCCCTTGAGCCTCGAGTAGTTAATCAAAGAAAATAAAAAAAGGGCAAAAGGCATTAAAGGAGGGTGGAAAAATCAAGTCCGTGGCAACTCATGTACCACGATTGCTCTTATAAACCCAAGTGTGGGCTTCCCTCTTATTAGCTACCTTTGTACCCCAGCATGTGACCTAGGGTTGCTCCTTCTCATTCCCTACTTCATTCATCTATTGTCACGTGCCACCACCTCTTGAAGGATGTACCTTGACTATATTATCCCCTTTAGAAGTAGAAACCACATAATAGGATTATTGGTTAACCCCATTTGGAGTTTAGGAGACATTGGCACATCCCGAAGCCCATTATGGAAGGGCAGACCATTATGAAGTCCTCCCCTGTGGTTCATGATTCAGTAAGCTCATTTACTCGATTTCTTTAATGACTTGTTGTACTAGAAGGCTAGGGAACGATTGGATCTTATGCAGGATTGCAGATGGTTTCCATCTTGGGTTTGGTCTTCTTATACGGGGTGCTAATCTATAATGTCCCTTCCTAAATCAAATTGTTACAGGTTTATCTATTTTACAATTTTGACAATTTTGGAGGCCATGGACGCATGTGATTTTTGGAAAAGACTTAGGAAGGAAAAAGGGGCCGAAATGTTTTGTTGGCATAGCGTGGGGGCCACCCACGTGAGGAAATACGCACCACCTTAGAGGGAAGTTCGAATGGCTAAGGAGGGAAAGTCGAATTGCTAGTTGGAGGGGGCCCACATGGCAAAAGAGGCCCACAAATTATAAATAGAGGAGGCTCAAGCTCATTTGGCATCTTTTGCCATATTGAACTCAATCTTAGTTGCTCGAGCTGCTTAGCCAAGTTATTTGCTGTTTAGCACCGAATTTTCCAATCGGAGAACTCAACCTTTCTTCGGGGGACTTCGAGTGCCACCGTAGGAAGGCAAATTGTACCACCTTGGAAGAGAGATGAAGGGATTTCAGAGCTCATCTTTCAACCTTTGGCTCATTTAGTGCATGTTTCTGGAGGACGCAGGAAGGGAGCATGCAGGGGTTGTTTCGGGAATCTTCCGGGCAACATTTACCTGGAGAATTTTGGCATTGGAGCTTCAATGGAGGATCAAAATTTGGGGGAGTTTCAAAGCAGGAGATTTCTGCTAGTGGGCAGCGCGATTTGGAGCTTCTTGGGTCTGCGTAGAGGGCTTTCTCTGGGCACACGTGGGAGCTTGAGGGATGAGTTGAAGAGTTGGAGATTGCTGAAAGAAATAGGGGAAACCTTGGAGGGGAGTATCTCAGCCTTTGGGAGTGATTGGCGGGGCTTTTCCAGCGAGCTACAGGTTGGCTGTATGTCCCAACACTTGGAGGAGGACGTGGTATATGGGGGTTGAATTTTGGGGGTTAGAACTAGGCCAAACCCTTTATGGGTTTTGGTGGGTTTTGGCTGAGGAGCTTGGGGCTAATTTTGCAGAATTTTCTAGGTAGCTCTGAAGGGTCAAACAAGGGTCCCAACTAATCCAACAACTAGGGGAGCTAGGGGAATTTGGGTTGAAATTCCGAAGTCAACGTTTGGCCAATTCCTTCGTGGGTTATTATGGGTATTTGGTGGAGAGGCCGAGGTTAATTTCCTGGAATTTTCTGAGCACCAGAGGTGGGGTTTCCAACGACATCTTGGTAATAGACAATAGAGTTTCACAAAGGCATCGCAGGGTATCATTGCAACAACTATTTGTGCCAGCTAGGATGAGATATTACCACCCGGGCTTGATCACACTTGCCATTGAGGCAAGATCAGTTGCACCACTTCCACATTATTGTACTTTGCTCCTAGATTATAATAAAATGGTTCAATTGATGGTTATTCCTAGACTTTTTATGGTTATTGGCAATTGCATAGCACTATTTTTCCTAGTTTGAGACATTACAGTAGTATCAAAGCCTTGATCTTGGCCCAGCTGTGGGTAGCCAACAAGAGCATGGGAGATTTGGGTATGAGTACCCAGTGACGAGTGAAACTGGAGACAAACCCATGGCTCAAGGGAAATCTAGTATGCATAATTCTGGAGTGGAACCCGTTGGGACGATAAGAGGTTGGCCCAGTTGAGGAGGGTGACAGATTAGACCCATCCTCACCCTTGCAACAAAGACGCTAGAGGTGAGTAGGCCGTGGGGGTGCAACCATCTAAATCATGTGGGAAAAGTTGACAAAATCAGGGTACTAGATCTCCTGAAAAGGAGCAGGCAGGGCAGGGATAGTTAGAGGGTGAGACCAGGGGGCACTTTTGCTGGTGGAGGCCTGGCTTTAGATATCAGGAGCTTGAGCATGATGCTGAGAGCCCACAGGATGGTGAGGAGCACATCGATCTACCTGGTGTGGCGTAGGAGTCACCATTATTCGAGACCTTTTTGATAGCCCTAGTTGACACCTTGGTGGAGAGGATAGAGCCTACACACATAGAGCCATCTGTTGAGGAGGTGCCATCCATGGTTGAGATGCCGATAGTTGCTGAAGTATTTAGAGTTGTGACCGAGTTTGCAAGTGACAGATATCCACGACAGTTTCATCAGTTCCAGGTCGACCTTCTAGCATTGAGAGAGAAGGCCATGACAGTATGAGAGGCCATTCTACAACATAACCAGGAGCTGGAGTGCATGCGAGTGGTTTGTACTGAGCCAACGGCCAAACTGATTCGCGTTGGGGAACGATTGGATTCCCTAATGGTACAACTAGAGTGCACTTTAGAGCATCAGAGAAGCCCTCTTCAGACATACATAGATGGGGCCTGTAGCGTCAGTAGTTTACCTCTGCACCTTGGAGAGAGGGAGGCAGAGGCACCTCAACGTATTTTATGCGTTGATCACGCTGATGAGGTGAGGCGACATGAGCTGTGCAGGGTGTAAAATTTGTAGGATGGAGGGTTTGTCCTGTGTATGAGAGTTCGTACATTCAATTCCTCTCTTGGGGTTGGATGGCGAGAGATTCTGAGTTGGTACCCGGTGGAGTGGGCTATGGAGATGGTAGTGGACCCAGGTGTAGCTCAACAAGAGCTTTTAGGCACTGGGGATGCCTAAAGCCCACGCTGGCATTGGGATCCGGGAGGGGCCACATATCATTTCCCAGCTATACTGGTTGGCTATGACCTGGATGGTATAGCTGACTTAGCAGCTGAACACGCGCATTCACTAGGGGAGTTTTGGCTAGTACCAGCGGCCAACCAACTTGTGGGCAGACTCCTTTGGTTGTCTTGGTATGACTGTTGTGCATGGGATAACAAGATGATCATCATACTTTGGCGGGAGTTTGTCGGAGGAGGTGGCACTGGTAGGCCACCAGACAGTGCCTTGTATGGAGCTGGGGATTCATCACGTTTGTGTGGGGCACGGAGGACATAGAGGAGTAGAGCAGTGGTGGCATCGTTGATGGTACTTAGGGAGATTCACTTCTCGGGTCTCTCAAGGAGGATTTAGAGGAGAGATCCACTCATCGGAGAGTATGGTGATACGATGATGGAGGTGATGATACCGGTCGGGGGTGGGGTGATGCACATGGACAGAGCTTTAGGCCATCAAATCCAGGGATGGGTATGTGGAGCAGTGGTCTGCGGATGGGCCTGGAGACATAGTATGCCGTAGTATGTTGGATTGCATTGAGGAGTAAGAGTACCTCACATCGCATTGAGTACATGTGCGGAGTGACAGGTGCAGTGACACAGGCGGGACACAAGACGGTATAGTTGTGGCTTGGGGTATCCAATGGTGTACAGGATAAGTTGCAACATACAGTGGCATGTCGAGGAGTGCAGTGCTGCTTGGGGTTATGCTGTGTCACATGGTGTGACGCAACAGGCTCTTGGAGCGTTGCCTACAAGGAGACCTATGGACAAGGGCATTAGGTATACCATTGGATGTAGCTCACTTAGGATCGATGAGGACATTATTGAGCATTTGGGGACACCATGGTTAGTGGAGACAGGGCTTCGAGGGGGTTATCAATAGATCCAAGGCGGAGAGAGGGTTGTCCACAAGACTACTCTTGAGTATTCTGACAGACTCTTGATCATACCCTTTGGGACATACCCACCCATTATCCTCCAGTGTTGTTTATAGTCGCAGAGGGTCTGTTTGTTTCCCCATGACACCCTCCATTCAGGCAACAGGGCATGGAAAGCTCACCCTAGGCAGTTGGATGAGACACCTCGTGTCATGCGCTAGGAGGAGACTCTCCAATTGAGACATGTGGTAGGTGCACAAGTTGACGGATACAGGCTTAGGGATGGCGTGGTTGATTGTCGAGGTAGCATATGTTCCACTCGCAGTTGAGACACTTGGTAGGTGCACAAGTTGACAGATACAAGCTTAGGGATGGCATGGTTGATTTACAAGGTAGCATATGTTCCACCCCTGGGCTCACACTTGGGGAGGTGCCCGAGAGGGAGTTGCATGTTGCTTTTTCAACAGGACGGTTCGAGGTGTTGAGCGAGCATGAGGTGCAAGGGATAGTAGTCCTCGTTGGTAGGATGATGCCTAGGCTTCTGGCACTACCCGAGAAAATCATCAGGCGCTGGAATAACAGACCTTGCTGTGTGATTTGGTTAAATTGTGAAATTAGAAGACTTGACAATCAATATCAACAAATTATGGATTATGTTTCAAGGAATGACTCAACAACCTAATCAAACTATTTTGGGCATGCCACACCTCATCGTATGAGGTTTCACATTATGTTTTGCATCACATTGATGAAGTTTCTAGGTGGTACCTTTGGGGGATACAACTTCATGGAGCCTCTTCACTTCTCGGCGTTGGATTATTTAGTGGAGGAGATTTAATTCTATATAGTGGATGGTCATCTCATGGCGTTTGTGCTACTTTCATGCCTTTGCTTGATGGATCACTCTATGGACATATGAATGTTTGCTACTTCATGTGTTGTATTCTTCTTGACTATTCATCATGGTGTTATTGGTTTGTCACTAGGAGGGGCTGCTCTACATGGTGTCCTTTTGTTGAATGTGTGGTGGGGACTGTTACTGTAGTATACCTAGGGGGGATAGTATGGGGTACAGAGGGAGGTACCCAAGGGAATAATGTACTAATGGGATGGGCCATAGTTATACGATAAGCCCGTGGTATTAGATATTGGTATTGTGAGAACCATGGTAATGACCCATGGTATTGTATGTATGAATCATATAGAGGCTAGAGACTCCTCATTGAGGGATGTCAAGGAATATTGTATGGACAAGCATATGGCTTGTGGAGTGTTCTGCTTCCTTAAGGAGTGAATGTATGGTGTTACCCTACCTTAAGGGTTTGAAATTAATAAAGATCTGAAGTTCATCTATTTCTCTCTTGTTATTTCTTGGGTATATTTACATTATCATATATTTGCATGTCAGATCTATTACAAGTGGTATCAGAGCATTTTTTTGGGTAAAACGGAGATTTTTTTTTTTAAATTATTTTTGCAAGATTTTTTTTGGGGCGACGAGTTTTCAGATCAGATTTGTAACTTTTGGTGAAAATTTTGAAGAAACAAATTGTAGATTTGGATTCTTTGCAAAAGAACACCCAATTTCAAAAAAAATCCGGCCGAATTGGAGTTCGGATGAGGGACATATCACTGATTTAAAAATCAGCGGTGTTTAGAATTTTTTTGAAGAAAATTCTTGGACGATGGATTTCTAGTTAATTTTGGTCATTTTTGGGGGGAATTTTGAAAAACTAATTGCAGATCTAAGATCCTCTTGAAAAATTACCTAAGGTAAAAAAAAAAAATCGGCCGAATCAGAGTCCGGATGAGGGAGATATCGCTGATCTAAAATCAACGCTTTTTTTAGAAAATTTTCTAATGATAGGATAGTCGCAGCGCAAATCTGAAATTCTAGTGCCTAGATTGAGATTTATATCACAAGGGAAGATGCATAATGGCTGTTCCATTTTTGAAAACAGGTCATAATAAGGATTCTGAGCAATATTGACTGAACTGTGGCTATTTTAAATTTTCGCCAAGTAAGTGATTTTTTTTTTCAAAACCCTCTTCATGGCTTCTAGCAAGGTTCTTATTTTTACAGGAAAAGATGATGGCCTCACTATTGAAGAATTCATAGAAAGAGAAAAGTCATTATGGCCAAAACATTGGAAAGGTTTAGTATGGCTTAGTATGAAAGAAGAGTCTGCCGTATGGTGGAACTCACTTGATAACAAGTAGTTGTCCAAACTTTCGGATGAAGAATTTGAAAAACTCTGTTTGGAAAAATAGTCTCATGTTAGAAAATAGGGGAATAAGACATGTAAAAGGCTATTTTCTACTGGTATCTCCTTATTACAGGTTCATGGATGTATTCAGAAGGAGAAGATCATTGTGTTTATAAATCCTAGTTGCAAGCAAAATTTTATAAATGTTAACTTGTCAAAAAGATTGCAAATCCCAACTAAACAATGGAGCACACACAAGTTAATAATGAGCAAGTGCAAGTTTATAAAGATCTGAAGATTTCTATGGATAAGTATGTATTGCATTTTGATTTTTATGCTTCAGATATGGCGAATGTGGATGTTGTTTTGGGACACCCTTGGATGGAATCTGTTGGTACTATCAACATTAACGTGCAGAAGAAATTCCTGAAGCTCTGATATGAAAAGAAGAAAACTACTTTATAGGATATTTCCATCAATAAACAGGTAGAGTCCAAGGAGGCTGAAGTAGAAAATGTTACAGGTGCTGATATATCAGATGAGGAATCTGTGGTTGAAGTAATATTGGAAGATAAGCAACAACAACAAGCACCACAACATGTACTAGATACCATTCAGGCTCTATTAGGTGGTGCATTAAAGAAAGATACATCGTTGGTTAAAACTTCAGCATATTACCACCCACATCACCCCGCAAGAAAACAACCAACATGATGGCAACAAATTAGCCACAAGGACAACAACCCCCGCGTGACAGATAGAGAGGGGCGACGATCCATCCACAACACATCAACACAGAAGAGTCGCCAGGGTCAACTTCCATCTCAAGCGAGCAAGGCACCAGCTAGATCGAGGGTTCACCTTTCTCTTGGATGGCTAGATGCACGTGCATGGTACTAGTGGACTATCCTTTTGAGTAGATCTTATTATTTGTGTTCTTCTTATGTTTCGCGGATGAAACATGTTTAAGGGGGTGGAATGTAGTATACCTAGGGGGGATAGTATGGGGTACAGAGGGAAGTACCCAAGGGAATAATGTAATAATGGGATGGGCCATAGTTATAAGGTAAGCCCGTGGTATTAGATATATGGTATTGAGAGAACCATGGTAATGACCTATGGTATTGTATGTATGAAACATATATAGAGGCTAGAGACTCCCCATTGAGGGATGTCAAGGAATATTGTATGGACAAGCATATGGCTTGTGGAGTGTTCTCTTTCCTTAAGGAGTGAATGTATGGTGTTACCTTATCTCAAGGGTTTGAAATTAATATTTCTTGGATATATTTGCATTATCATATATTTGCATGTTAGATCTATTACAAGTGGTATCAGAGCACTTTCTTGGGCAAAATAGAGATTTTTTTAAATTATTTTTGCAAGATTTTTTTGGGGCAGCGAGTTTGCAGATCAGATTTGTAACTTCTGGTGAAAATTTTGAAGAAACAAATTGCAGATCTGTATTCTTTGCAAAAAAATACCCAATTTCAAAAAACATTCGGCCTAATCGGAGTTCGGATGAGGGAGACATCGCTGATTTAAAAATCAGCTGCGTTGTAGAATTTTTTTGAAGAAAATTCGTGGATGACTGATTTCTAGTTAATTTTGGTCGTTTTTGGGGGGAATATTGAGAAACTAATTGCAGATCTGAGATCCTCTTGAAAAATTACCCAAGATAAAAAAAATAATCGGTCGAATCGAAGGCCGGATGAGGGAGATATCACTGATTTAAAATCAGCTCTTTTTTAAGAAATTTTTGTGACGACGGGATAGTCGCAGCGCAAATCTGAACTTCCAGTGCCTAGATCAGGATTTATATCACAAGGGAAGATGCATAATGGCTGTTCGATTTCCAAAAACAGGTCATAATAAGGATTCTGAGCAATATTGACTGAACTGTGGCCATTTTAAATTTTCGCTCAGTAAGTGATTTTTTTTTCAAAACCCTCTTCATGGCTACTAGCAAGGTTCTTATTTTTACAAGGAAAGATGATGGCCTCACTATTGAAGAATTCATAGAAAGAGGAAAGTCATCATGGCCAAAACATCGGAAAGGTTTAGTATGGCTTAGTATGAAAGAAGAGTCTGCCGTATGGTGGAACTCACATGATAGCAAGTAGTTGTCCAAACTTTCGGATGAAGAATTTGAAAAACTCCTTTTGGACAAATGGTCTCATGCTAGAAAATAGGGGAATAAGACATGTAAGGGGCTATTTTCTACTGGTATCTCTTTATTACAGGGTCATGGATGTATTCAGAAGTAGAAGATCATTGTGTTCATAAATCCTAGTTGCAAGCAAAATTTTATAAGTGTTAATTTGTCAAAAAGATTGCAAATCCCAACTAAACAAATGGAGCACACACAGGTTAATAATGAGCAAGTGCAAGTTTATAAAGATCTGAAGATTTCTATGGATAAGTATGTATTGCATTTTGATTTTTATGCTTCAGATATGGCTAATGTGGATGTTTGTTTGGGACACCATTGGATGGAATCTGTTGGTACTATCAATATTAATGTGCAGAAGAAATTCCTGAAGCTCTAGTATAAAAAGAAGAAAACTACTTTATAGGATATTTCCATCAATAAACAGGTAGAGTCCAAGGAGGTTGAAGTAGAAAATGTTACAGGTGCTGATATATCAGACGAGGAATCCGTGGCTGAAGTAATATTGGATGATAAGCAACAACAACAAGCACCACAACATCTACCAGATACCAATTAGGCTCCATTAGGTGGTGCATTAAAGAAAGATACATCGTTGGTTAAAACTTCAACATATTACCACCCACATCACCTCGCAAGCAAACAACCAACATGATGGCAACAAATTAGCCACAAGGACAACAACCCCCGCGTGACAGATAGAGAGGGGTTACGATCCATCCACAACACATCAACATAGAAGAGCTGCCAGGGTCAACTTCCTTCTTAAGCAAGCAAAGCACCAGCTAGATCGAGGGTTCACCTTTCTTTTGGATGGCTAGATGCACGTGCATGGTACCAATGGACTACTCTTTTGAGTAGATCTTATTATTTGTGTTCTTCTTATGTTTCGGGGATGAAACATGTTTAATGGGGGTGGAATGTAGTATATCTAGGGGGGATAGTATGGGGTACAGAGGGAGGTACCCAAGGGAATAATGTAATAATGGGATGGGCCATAGTTATAAGGTAAGCTCGTGGTATTAGATATATGGTATTGAGAGAACCATGGTAATGACCCATGGTATTGTATATATGAAACATATATGGAGGCTAGAGACTCCCTATTGAGGGATGTCAAGGAATATTGTATGGACAAGCATATGGCTTGTGGAGTGTTCTCCTTCTTTAAGGACTGAATTTATGGTGTTACCCTACCTCAAGGGTTTGAAATTAATAAAGATTTGAAGTTCATCTATTTCCCTCTTGTTATTTCTTGGGTATATTTGCATTATCATATATTTGCATGTCAGATCTATTACAAGTGGTATCAGAGCACTTTCTTGGGCAAAATGAAGATTTTTTTTTATTATTTTTGTAAGAATTTTTTTGGGCGGCGAGTTTGTAGATCAGATTTGTATCTTCTGGTGAAAATTTTGAAGAAACAAATTGTAGATTTGGATTCTTTGCAAAAAAAATACCCAATTTCAAAAAAAAATCGGTCGAATCGGAGTTCGGATGAGGGAGATATCACTGATTTAAAAATTACCTGTGTTGTAGAATTTTTTTGAAGAAAATTCGTGGACGCTGGATTTCCAGTTAATTTTGGTTGTTTTTTGGGGAAATTTTGAGAAACTAATTGCAGATTTGAGATCCTCTTGAAAAAATACCCAAAGTAAAAAAAAATCGGTCGAATCAGAGTCCGGATGAGGGAGATATCACTGATTTAAAATCAACATTTTTTTCAGAAATTTTTGTGACGACGGGATAATCGCAGCGCAAATCTGAACTTCTAGTGCCAAGATCGGGATTTATATCACAATGGAAGATGCATAATGGCCGTTCCATTTCTGAAAACAGGTCATAATAAGGATTCTGAGCAATATTGACTGAATTGTGGCCATTTTAAATTTTCGCCAAGTAAGTGATTTTTTTTTCAAAACCCTCTTCATGGCTTCTAGCAAGGTTCTTATTTTTACAGGAAAAGATGATGGCCCCACTATTGAAGAATTCATAGAAAGAGAAAAATCATTATGGCCAAAACATTGGAAAGGTTTAGTATGGCTTAGTATGAAAGAAGAGTCTGCCGTATGGTGGAACTCTTTTGATAGCAAGCAGTTGTTCAAACTTTCAGATGAAGAATTTGAGAAACTCCTTTTGGACAAATGGTCTCATGCTAGAAAATAGGGGAATAAGACATGTAAGGGGCTATTTTCTACTGGTATCTCCTTATTACAGGTTCATGGATGTATTCATAAGGAGAAGATCATTGTGTTTATAAATCCTAGTTGCAAGCAAAATTTTATAAATGTTAATTTGTCAAAAAGATTGCAAATCCCATCTAAACAAATGGAGCACACACAGGTTAATAATGAGCAGGTGCAAGTTTATAAAGATCTGAAGATTTCTATGGATAAGTATGTATTGTATTTTGATTTTTATGCTTCAGATATGGCTAATGAGGATGTTGTTTTGGGACACCCTTGGATGGAATTTGTTGGTACTATCAATATTAATGTGCAGAAGAAATTCTTGAAGCTCTAGTATAAAAAGAAGAAAACTACTTTATAGGATATTTCCATCAATAAACAGTTTGAGTCCAAGGAGGCTGAAGTAGAAATTGTTATAGGTGCTGATACATCAGACGAGGAATCCATGGTTGAAGTAATATTAGAAGATAAGCAACAACAACAAGCACCACAACATGTACCATATACCAATTAGGCTCCATTAGGTGGTGCATTAAAGAAAGATACATCGTTGGTTAAAACTTCAGCATATTACCACCCACATCACCCCGCAAGAAAACAACCAACACGATGGCAACAAATTAGCCACAAGGACAACAACCCCCACGTGACAGATAGAGAGGGGCGACAATCCATCCACAACACATCAACACAAAAGAGCCACCAGGGTCACCTTCCATCTCAAGCAAGGCACCAGCTAGATCGAGGGTTCACCTTTCTCTTGGATAGCTATATGCACGTGCATGGTACCAATGGACTACTCTTTTGAGTAGATCTTATTATTTGTGTTCTTCTTATGTTTCGGGGATGAAACATGTTTAAGGGGGGTGGAATGTAGTATATCTAGGGGGGATAGTATGGGGTATAGAGGGAAGTACCCAAGGGAATAATGTAATAACGGGATGGGCCATGGTTATAAGGTAAGCCCGTGGTATTAGATAGATGGTATTGAGAGAACCGTGGTAATGACCCATGGTATTGTATGTATGAATTATATATAGAGGCTAGAGACTCCCCATTGAGGGATGGAAAGGAATATTATATGGACAAGCATATGGCTTATGGAGTGTTCTCCTTTCTTAAGGAGTGAATGTATGGTGTTACCCTACCTCAAGTGTTTGGTATTAATAAAGATTTGAAGTTCATCTATTTCCCTCTTGTTATTTCTTGGGTATATTTGCATTATCATATATTTGCATGTCAGATCTATTACAGTTACCCGCCAAAAAGTGGGTACTTCATAGGAGAATAATTTTTTTTCTCCTCCTTGGACAACCAACTAGCCAACATCCCTGTATGATCAACATGTTGGAATAAGGAATTATTGAGAGAGGCGGGGGAAAGTGGGTTGGAGGCTGTGTGGGTGAATCAGTAATAATGAGGTTCTTAAACCTTCAAGTATAAATCTTTAATTCTTTTCACTATTGTCATTTACTTGCGAGAGCATTCATACACAATACAAATAAACAACAAGATACAACATTCACATGTACACACAATCCATCACGTGAGCAACATACACATATTGACACATGTATTTTTACGTGGAAACCCAAAGGGAGAAAACCACCAATCTGTTTGTTGTTATAATGTAAATTAAGCACCTACTTAATTACATCAATTTGTTTGTGAGCACCCACTCACAGGAGGCACCAACCCCCTTAAAATAGCAGGGCACTACTTGCCAAGAGGCACCAAGCTATTATGAATACAGACAACTACTTGCTCTAGCCACTGTTATATTTTTCATACTATTTTCGAACTGAAAACAGAGGCAAATGCATATACATAGAAATACAAATCTAGCCAATTCTGGTACCAGTCCTTTTCTTTCAGCTCCCCATTTCTTCTTCTAACTGTGCTCTCTGCTGCTCATCCAGCTCAGGTCTAGACCCTGTGATACACCTTCTCTCAGTGAGACTTAGCTTAGTTCCACACCCACAACTCCGCACTCTGTTTCTGTCACCAATTCTGCATTCCCCCCTTTGCATATCTGCTCTCCACTGTTTTGTTCCTCTACTATGTTGTGATCGATGTTGTCTTTGTTGTCTTTGCAATATAGTGCCTGTAAGCGTAGTTCTACATGGCTCTCCATGCTACTGTTCCATTAGAGTGCAAGGCTTCTGCAATTGAATTAATCACTGAGAATGGGATCCAACAATAGTTGCATTACAATTAATGCAAAGAATGTCCACCTGAGTGTCTTTCATATTGAGAAATATTCTCAGTCAAATTGTTAATGCTAGAAGTACCTCCATTGAATTTTGCTTCTACAAACAACATGGCACTCCATCTTGTTGTTGCGTCTGATACATGACATTTGCATCTGTAGCACACCACCAAAGCCCATAATTGTCGGTATGGCATCCCTGAGCTATTCTCTTCATTTAATTCTACGAGGCATGCAAGAAAGCTGAAGCATGGTTTTTTTTGAAGTCAATTGCAACCTTTGCAAATCATAGTCCTTTCTTATCTCAGTCTCCTTCCTACGACAGTCACTATCGACTCCATTAAAGCATCTGTGCAATCATGGTCCTTGCTGCCTTGTGCACTTGTTCTCTGCAGTTGTCATTAATACAAGCAACAACTCTGGTGCACCACCATTCAATGTTGGTTGGGAGGTTGGAAGGTCGTGGGTCGGCCTGCTTCACTTGTTATGCATCCATGTTTTCCTCCGACTTCAAGACTAGAACTGGAGGCCTGGTAACTCTTTAACATTGAAAAACACCGCAAAATTAATTCCCGGGCACATCTTTCATTGCTGGTCGGGTGGTCGTGAGTCGGCCTGCTTTGCCTGCTTATGCACTTGTCTTTGCCTCGACCCCCGACTTGCCTGTAGGCCTGACTAGGGTCCTTTTTCATTTTTTTGGCATGTTCTATTCATTCAATGCCGAAAACCAAATACATGGGAAAAACTTCACAAAACAACCCCTTGGTGCAAACTTTGAGGTTCTGCCACATCATCAACTTATGTCATGCTAACATCATCTAAGCCACATGACACTTTCTGTATGGTGACACGTATCACCTAGATTTGACCCATTAGGCTAACCAAAAATGCCGAATCTACCTGCCATGTGTCCTATGCACTGCCACATCATGCTGGCATCATCTGCTACGTTGCTGCCAACACATCACCATGAACCAATCACATTCTGCCGCTTGTTTGCCTGTATTCGGTCCCACATAGGTCGGGGGTCGGGGGTTGGGACTTTGTTCTTCTTGCTAAACCTTATTGCACTGCCCGACCTCCGACTGGCTCGACTAGACCCATGATGATTCTCCACTAAACTTGCTACTATGATGATTCTCTACAGAACATTGCAGCAGCCATGGGACTCCCCCTGAACAACATGCTCATCATTGCTAACATCTACTGTCTCTGACCTCAATGTTAGTCCGGTTGACATGAATGCCAACATACCAAGTGCCACCAACTATTCAGACAATGCCAATTGTCTGACAATCTCCCCCTTTGGCAACAACGTAAGCTCCCCTTGAAATCAGACATGGTCTTCTTCATCGTTGTTCTTCTCCTGAGCACCAATAATCTTCTCCCCTTTGGCATCAATGGCAAAGGATGCTCTTGAAAACTCCCTCTGAAACACTGCAACCTACTCTTCAATTGATCCCACATGCTGATTAGCTGCCAATACTCATTTTGATTTAGTCATTTGGGAGGAGGTGTCACAACTCCTATTTGCTGCTTGAGATGCACAAAGGGATCTCTTGCAAGTGGTTTAGTAAAGATGTCTACTAGTTGTTCTTTAGTGGCCACATATTCAAGTCGTTCAATATTAGCAGCAACCTGTTCTCTCAAGAAATGAAACTTGATAGGAATATGCTTGGTCTTTGAGTGCATGATAGGATTCTTATAGATGCTAATCGCACTTGTGTTGTCACACATGATTGGAATTGGATCAGTCAATTCTACTTTAATGTCCTTCAAGGTCCGCTTCATCCAGAGAATTTGTGAGCAACAAGTGGCAACTGCAATATACTCTGCTTCAACAGTTGATAAAGAAATGGAGTCTTGTTTCTTGTTGACCCAGGACACTAAGCAGTTTCCCAAAAAGAATGTTGCACCAGAGGTGCTCTTCCTGTCATCAATACTGCCTGCCCAATCAACATTAGTATAGGCCTTCAATTTAAACTCTCTGCTTCTAGCATACCACAACCCATAGTCTGCTGTCCCTTATAGGTATTTGAAAATCCTTTTTACAACAATGACATGACTTTCACGGGGGTAGGCTTGAAATCTGACCACTAGACCTACTGCTTGCATGATGTCTAGTCTAGATGCTATAAGATATAGCAAGCTCCCTATCATTGATCTATAGATAGTCTGATTTACTTGCTGTGTCTCATTGTCTTTGCATAACTTACAGCTTGTAACCATGGGGGTGCTGACCGACTTGCAATCTTCCAGTCCGTCTTTCTTCAGAGTTTCTCGCAGGTATTTGGATTGGGAGATAAATACCCCATATTTTGATTGAGAAACTTGCAATCCTAAGAAAAAGGACAGTTCTCCTATCATGGACATCTCAAACTTGAGAAATTTCAGCCCCCACTCCGGTTATCAGTTTTTCTTATCACTCCATGCATTTAACTTTAAATCCAAGCATGATAAAAATTCTAAAATCTGGAAATGACAATATTTTCTGAAAACACAAATTTAGAGATTTCGCAATTGCTGAAATTGCAGAAATAAAACACAGCAAAATTATGAGAGCCACACATAGAAAATAACATAGTGATTTATGGTCAATGTGACCCTCGAAAAACCCCCTACAACTCTTGGGGAAAACCAGTTTGAGAGCTCTTCTTTATTTCTGAAAATGCTTTTACAGAGAAACTGAAATACACAGTAAAAATTCCAACAACCACAAATTACAACTTATCTCGATTTCTGTGCTTGAACTCCACCTTGAAAATCGTGCCAATCAGCAAACAACCAAAACATAATTTTTTCTAGCAATAAAGCAACATTAAATGCTATACGACTTCCCTCGAAAATCGTGCCCGAAACCTACTGTACTGGCTACGGATTTTAGCAATACAATTGCCTCGAAAATTGTGCCCAAATCTGTCTCAAATTTCGTGCCCTTGCTGCTGTCCCTCTTCCCCAATTTCTGTGTCTTTCTCTTGCTGTAAAATTTTGCCTTGGGATGCGTTTCAATAAATGTTGCTGCCTAGATTTGCTGAAATGTCTTCTTGCTGTTCTCCTTCACTTCTCCTTGCTCTCTCTTCTCTTTCTCTCAAATGCTCATGAAAGAATGAATTTGATTTCTTTCTCTTCTCTTCTCCTTTTACTCTCTAAATGACCTTTTGGGTTACCCTAAGATCTAATGGCTGAGATTCATTTAGATCTAGGGATGAGAATAAATGTGCATTTAATTCTCACTTTCTATTTTTTAACTCACCCACTTAAATAAAGACCCACTTAGCCTTTTATTTCCATAGTCACTTTTTCACTCTCTAATTCTTCATTGACTTTAATAAAGTCACCTTTAAATTAGAATGTAACTTTACCACTTATAAAGTCACTTTTAAATTAAATTGACTTTACCACTTATAAAGTCACTTTAGGAGAAAAGTACAAATAAATATGGACACTTTTCCCTAGGCCAAATATCAAAGCTTTATGGAACCACTTGTCTTTTGGTACCCAAATTTTAACACTCCCTCTTACCGAGGAAAGTGTTCCTCACCACTCCCATCTTGTCTCTGAAGTAGACATGCTTGCCCCGTGGTAAGGCTTTGGTGAAAATGTTTGCTACCTACTCATTTGTGGAAATGTACTCAAGCTTGACAACTCCCTTTTGGACATAGTCTCTAATGAAGTGATACTTTATCTCAATATGCTTTGACCTGTCATGAAAAACTGGATTCTCCGTGAGTTTTATGTAACTTTGATTATCACAGTAAATTACTGAAGGTCTCAATGCCTGACCAAATAGACCAAACAACATCTTGCAAAGTCATATGGCCTCACAACTAGCCAAACTAGCAGCCATATACTCTGCCTCAGCTGAGCTCAATGCAACTGACAGTTGTTTCTGACTGATCCACAACACAATTGCCGAACCCAACCTAAAACAACACCCTGAAGTACTCTTCCTATCTGAAGCACAACTTGCCCAATCTGAATCCGTGTACCCTGACAGTCTCACTCCATCACTCTGCCTGTAACCAGACCAAAATCCACAGTCCCCTGCAAGTAACGAAGAATGTGTTTTGCAGCCACCCAGTGCACTCTCCTGGGCTCACACATGAATTAACTCATAGTGTAACTGCAAAACATATATCTGGTCGAGTGTTGACCAAATACATCAATTTACCAATCAACTGTCTGTAGAGAGTTGGATCCACCAACTCGGAATCAAAAGTGTGAAGCTTCTTCCAATTAATGATCATAGGTGGAGACATGGGTTTGCAATCCTCCATGTGAAATTTGCTAAGAATATCCACAATGTACTTCCCTTGTCCCAGGAAGAAATGCCCCTCCTCCTGCCACATCTCCAATCCCAGAAAATAATGCATCAAGCCAATGTCCTTCATCTCAAACTCTAAAGCAGATCTCTCTTGCAACCCTCAATGAGTCTCTTTGCACCAGTGATGATCAAGTCATTAACATACAACACCAAAATGAGAGGCTCGTCACTCACCACAATGAAGTATAGGTTCATATCAGCCTCACTCTTTGTGAAACCCAACTGCTGCAAGTATGTATCAATCCTCAAGTACCAAGCTCTAGGAGCTTGCTTCACGCCATAGAGTGCCTTTTTCAATCTGGATACATGGGACTCCTTCCCAAGCACCTCAAAGCTCTGTGGCTGCTCAATATAAACCTCCTCTTGAATGAAGCCATTGAGAAATGTGGTCTTCACATCCATCTGGTGGATCTTCCAACCCATCTCTGCTGCAATCGATATAATGGAGTGAATAGATGTATACCTAGCACGGGAGCGAATGTCTCCTCATAGTCAACTCCCTCTACCTGTGAGAACCCTCTCGCCACAAATCGAGCCTTGAACTTCTCGATGCTGCCATCTGCAGCATGCTTTATCTTGTAGAGCCATCTGGAAGTAACAACTGATTTACCTTCAGGCCTCGGCACTACCTCCCAAACATCGTTTTTCATAATAGAAGAATACTCCTCCATCATGGCCTCTCTCCAGACCTGTTGGTTGGTTGCCTCCTCATAACTAGAAGGATCGGAGTCAACAATGCTTGTTACCAATGCCATGTAACTACAAAACTGCTCATGTGGTTTACTCTCTCTAACGTATCTCTTTGGCCCAGCAACTGATGTGGCCTCGCACAAGGTATCTTGAAGCCACTTGGGCTTCCTCTTCCCTGAGCATACTTCTCCCACCAGAGTGAAAGAATCCTCATCATCATCAAAAGCCTGAACTCTTGAAGGCCTGCCAACTGACCTCATGCTTAAATCTGTGCCTATAGATGCTGAAGTACCGTGCGAACTGTCCATTAGTGGACTACCCTGTGACCTGCTCTGTGGACTGCCTTGCACGCTGCCCGAAGAACCACCCACCTGACTCTGAGAGCCACTACTCACTGATGGACCTGACACTGTAATCGATGTACCTCCTAATCCTTGACCACTGGATCCCTGTGACTGACTCAACTTCTCCTGAGGGTCTGGTGACTCTGGATACTCTAACTCCTGTGACCTCCTGAAAGCTCTCTCCTCCTCAAACTTTACATCCCGCCTGACAACCACTTTCTTTTGTGCAGGAATATAAATCCGATAAGCTTTCTGTTGGAAATAATACTGAGAGGGGGGGGGGGTTGAATCAGTATTAGTTAAGTCAATAATATTTTTCTTTTCATACTCTAATTTGTATACGCTACTTCAATGAGGGTAACCTGCGTGTGCACACAATTGTGTTTAAGGAAACTAGCGTGTATCCAACAAACTTATGATTCAGTTAATTCATCATATGTTGATCTTTAGTCTGTTTATCAGTACTTTATTAAACATTAAACAGTAACCATATGCAGTTAATAACAAAGTAAACCATCACGCATAAGCAACACACAAGAACCCCAAGATGTAAGGTGGAAACCCAATGTGGGTAAAAACCACCTGCTGCTGTCGTTTCTGTCTTTTTTTAATAATAATAAAATCTATTTAAAACATTGTACTGCTGCAGACTCATACTAGTACGCAGGGTTCTACTTGTAGAAGGCTACAACCTTCTCTCGTTCTCCAGCTTTTACTTGAAGGGAGCTACAAACCCCTGGCTCTTGTACTAGCCGATATGTTTACTAGCACGTAGACGCCAACCTACAAAAGGCTACAACCTTCTCTCTTCTTCCAGGGACCATGTTTCATAAATTTTCATACTGGATACTCCTGGAACACAACATCATAATCTGAAGGCCACGTTTCATCCAATTTTGATAGTGGACCCATCAACAACATTAAAGCTCAAAATCAATCACCAGTGTAATACAACCATCAAATACATCTGCATCAACTAATCACTGAAACTCAATCCTCACTTTCCGAATCAACCACAGCTGAATCAATCAATCCATGAATCTCTGACACAATTGAATCAAACATTCATTCATACTTCAATCAGCTTCAACAAATCAATTGAAACAGAGAGATCACTGTAATCAGTACACAACTTTGTACCTTGAACACTGCATCATTGTTCAGAACCTGCTGTAATCTCAAAACCATACATCAGAGTGTATACGTAACTTGGAAGAGCCGAACCAGCGTGTATACTCAACTTCATCAAAGCGGACCAACGTATATATCTGCAAATACTTACTTATAATTTCGCTGCACTTCCAGACTTTAGACATACCTAGATCATCACATATAAAGGATAATACATGTGTTAGCAACCAGATCTAGCCCATCAAATCACATAATGTTAAGTCATTATGATCCTGATCCATCAACCATTATTATTGAAGCAAATCACTATCAATCAATTTGAACATTTTGTATACTATCATAAAAAACACAGTCACCAGAACATAAAGCAAAACCCAGAACTCTGCATCAACAACCAGAACCAACTGTAACTTCAAACATCATAGTTCACAAGTTATACGCTACTTTGATGTGTCGAACCTGCGTGTATACGCGCTTTTACCATAGGCAACTAGTGTATACATCTGTAAATATTCATTCATAATTTTGCAGCTATTCCAGACTTATGTTATACCCAGATCATAATATTTACAGAACAACACATGCATCAGTGTACAGATCTAGAATCAACATGATCAAACCATATAAAGATGATTCATTCCAAGCCTTAAGATCCCGATCCGTCATTAGATCTTGTCTTCCATCAACCACTAAGGTTCCTCCTTAGTTCAGATCAAGCCGAGCATCATAAACCCATAACCTGCATTCTAGATCTCACACTTTATCAAAATATTCAATGTTTGTCTACCATGGCCTAATGATCTTCTCCTCCTTATATAGTTTTAGGCCTTTCTTAATACCATGGACCAAAACCACTTAGGACCAACACCTTGGATCAAATACCTAGGGTCAATACCTCGGACCCAATACCATGGACCAATACCATGGATCAAAATACCATGGACCAAATACTTCGGACCAAAAACTTAGTTTTCCAAGGTATACGCGCTTTTTCTTCTGTGAAAGTGCGTGTGTACGTTATATGCTCCTTTTGTTCTGTTAACCTGCGTGTATACGCAGCTTGGTCAAGGTGAACCTGCACATACCTCTCTTTCCTCATTCTGTGAGGTTTGATCTGCAATTCTTTGTTGTTGTCATGTTGTACTGTGATCTTTCATTTGAGTGAGTTGCCTTTTGAACTGATTCCTTGAAGCTGCCCTGCATTTCATCACATCTGTAAACACTATTGTCATGCATTCTGTCATATCTAATATCTCTTATCTAGTTATCATATACAAGTGAGTTGTTCTACTACAAGTGGGTTGCCATCAAATACAACACATACATCATAATGCCAACACTTTCGAGGTGTCGCTATAACCCACAAAAATGCCCTTGTCTGCAGTGGGATCTAGCTTGGTCTTGTTCTCCTTGGGGACATAGGAATATGTAAGGCACCCAAAGATACGAAAGTGCCCAACATCAGGCTTCTTCCCAGAAAAAGCCTCCTTTGGAGTCACATTCCCCAAGGCACGATGTGGACTCCTGTTTTGCAAGTACACAACAGTGTTGTAGGCCTCTGCCCACAAAAATAAAGGTAACCCCTGATCATGAAGCATGGCTTTGGCAGACCCTACAATGGATCTGTTCTTCCTCTCTACAACCCCATTCTGCTGGGGGTTGTAAGGAACTGTGAACTCCCTCCTAATGCCTGCCTTAGCACAAAAATCAACAAACTCACGAAGGGTATACTCCCCTCCATTGTCTGACCTGAGGACCTTAATCTTCCTACCTGTCTAGGTCTCCACAAGAGCTTTGAACTCTTGAAACCGCTTAAAGACCTCACTGTTGGTCTTCAAGAAATAAATCCAGGTCTTCCTGGAGTGGTCATCAATGAATAAACATAGTACTCATAGCCACTCAAGGATACATGAGACATCCGACCACTCACATCGGTTTGAATCAAGTCAAGGATCTCGGTCGCTCTGCTGTCATTGCTGAGAAAAGGGGATCTGGCAAACTTCCCAAAAGCACGTCCTCTGCATACATCAAGGTGATCGAAATTGAAATTTGGCACACTAGTGGTGATCTGCCGCAATGTACTCAATGCCCCATGATACATGTGCCCCATCCTGTGGTGCCAAATCTCACACAATTCTGAACTGCTAGATCTGCTGTTGGTCCTGTCTCGGGTGCTGCTATTCAATGCCATCAGGGGCTGGAATGAAAACTTGTACACCTTGGCATGGCGCACACCAATCACTCTAGCTGAAGAAGCTGGAGTTCCCTTATGATATATAAGCACCTGCCCTGTCCTGAACAACACATCATACCCTCTGTCCTCAAGTGCTGAGACGGATATCAGGTTCTTCTTCATTCCAGGCACATATAGAACATCTGACACTTTCAAGGGAGGTTTGGGTCCCCTATCAAATGTCAATGCCCCCACACCGACTGCTCTAACAATGCTGTCATCACCAATTACTATCTCCATTTCAGTATCATCCTCTGAAAGCTCTGAGAAGTACTCTCTGACTCCTGTCATGTGGTGGAAGCACCACTATCAACATACCAAATGCTAGAAGATGCTTTGCTAGTAGCGGGGAGTGCACACTCCCTCTGAACCTGTATGGCAGGTGATCCTGCGCTAGTGGCCTCACAAGCTATGAACCCAAACTCCCAATCAAGGCTCTCTGAGAAGCTCTCTATCTCTGTAGAAGCTGCCATAGGTTTGTCTCTTCCTTTCTTGTTCTTCGGGCACACAATAGCATAATGTCCCAACTTTTGACAATTCCATCATTTGACTTTGGAATAGTCCTTCTCCTTGTTATGCTGCTTGCCTTTACCTTTGCCTTTGCCTCCACTGTTGGAAGCTTGCTTCTTTGCTCTACCCTTCTTGCCTCTTGCTAGCAATGCCACATTGTCATACTCCTCCACCTGTTTGGCTGTCCCAAGATGGTTCTTTTTGATCTCATGCTGAATGCAATCATCCCACAACCTCTCCCAATCGGAAAGGTTTTCTCGTGCAACAATGCCATCCACAAAATTCTCCCAAGTCTTGGGAAGACCATTCAAAGCAATTGTAATATCCCGTTTCAGAGATATTCCCAAAAACCCCAGTAAACTCCAACCAAATACGCACAAATAATATAATAACTGGGAAACTCAAAATGATAAAAATAACAGTGGTGCAACATGTAATAATGTAAACATGAGATATAAGCAGATACTCAAGAAATGCAGAGAGAAATGCTAAGCCATTTTATTATATTGAGTAATAGAATGAGTACAGGAGGTGGTCAGAAGGATGACACCTCGACTTACACCAGGCAAGTGAAGAAATACACTCAAAATAGCAAAGGAATGGCCTCTCTCTGAACTGCGTGGATGCTGTTGGAGAACTGCCGTGCTGCTGCTACTGCTGGAAATCAAATGAGGATTTGGTGCTGTTCCCCTCCTTAGAAAATGCTGAAACTCTGGAATCCGCCTCTACTTAGAAAACCCAGAAAAACCCAGAAAGCTTTGCTGAAATGGCTGATCCCCGAAAATCCCCCCCTTGGGGAATCACGCAATCCCTCAAGGCCCTGTGTTGCCACTGAGTAGAATCCTCCAAAATACCACCTGAAACTCTGCCAAACTCCTCCAATATGCAAGAGCTGATCTCTTGCTCAATATCCCAGCTCAACTCCTCCACAAACCCCCAATCCGGAACTGCCTCCAGAAGAACTGCGTCCCTCTCTCTCAAGACTGCGTAGTCCTCTACTGCTCAGCTCCACCTCAATGCCAAAGATCGAAACTACTGCAAAAAGATTGCTGAAAATACCTTGCCCGAGTAGGCACTCGAAGTCCCCCGGGGCTAAGGGTGAGATCTCCAAACGGAGACACTCAATGCACTAAATAGTGCTGCAGACGGGCTAAACAGCCAGCGTGCTCCAAGTTGACGTGACTAGCTCAAATGCTCATAATCAAATGACAAAATGAGGGGGCTCCTCTCTCCTTTATAGCATTGGCCTCACCCAATCCCAAGGCTCACCTCCTCCAACGTAATCCCCTCTTGCCACGTGTTCCCTTTCCATCTGCGCAGTCCCTCCAAGTGTTTGCGTGGGCCCCTCTCTGCGTGGTCCTTTGGCCCCCTTGGCTCCCCTTTAAGTCACAAAGTTGTGCTACTAGGAAGTGACTTTTATTCTAAAAGTGAGTTATGTCCCCTTTTCCTCACCTTTTTATTTACAAATAACTATAGTAGGAAAAATTGAGCAAAATCGAATATTCCAATTAGCTATGCTTTGCCTTTGCCTCGACTGTTGGAAGCTTGCTTCTTTGCTCTGCCCTTCTTGCCTCTTGCTAGCAATGCCACATTGTCATCCTCCTCCACTTGTTTGGCTGTCCCAAGATGGTTTTTTCTGATTTCATTCTGAATGCAATCATCCCACAACCTCTCCCAATCGGAAAGGTTTTCCCGTGCAACAATGCCATCCACAAAATTCTCCCAAGTCTTGGGAAGACCATTCAAAGCAATCCTCACCAACTCAATGGGTGCAATGATCTCACCTATGGCTGCCAACTCATCTCTCACTGAAGTGATCTTTGTGAGGTATGCTATAGCACTGTCAGTCTTAGCCATTTTAGTGACCTTCAGTTTCTACTTTAGGACCATTTTTCAGTTTTCATTTGAGCTCTAGTAAACACTGGTCAAGGCTGTTCACATCTCATGTGCACAAGTCTTTCCTCTCACATGAGGAATGACATGATCTTTGATTCCTTATAGAATCAATCTTTTTGCCTTAGCATTCTTTTTGTTATACTCTGCCAACTGTACAAGATCAACAGATACTGCGACTGGGTTCTGTGTGGTATTTACCATAATGCCCCAGATTTCTGCTTCCTCAAAGATACTTTGGATTCTCTCCTTCCATGCACTGTAGTTGTTCTGCCCATCCACCCTGTCTTTATCTCTCAAACCCAAAGACATGTTTCACTATCCTACCAAACTGAAATTTTCAAATCTGTGGTAAAGGTTTTTGTTTTTTGTGTAAAAATCAGCTTGCTGTAATTTTCACTTTGCTGTTCCAAACTGCACTTTTCAGCCAACTAAGCTCTGATACCATAAAGAAATTTCAATCCCCACTCCGGTTATCAGTTTTCTTTATCACTCCATGCATTTAGTTTTAAATCCAAGCATGATAAAAATTCTAAAATCTGGAAATGACAATATTTTCTGAACACAAATTTAGAGATTTCACAACTGCTGAAATTGCACAAATAAAACACAACAAAATTATGACAGGCAAACACAGAAAATAACACAGTGATTTTTGGTCAATGTGACCCTGGAGAAACCCCCTACAACTCTTGGGGAAAACTAGTTTGAGAGCTCTTCTTTATTTCTGAAAATGCTTTTACAGAGAAATTGAAATACACAGTAAAAATTCTAGCAACCACAAATTACAACTTATCTCGATTTCCGTGCTTGAACTCCACCGCGAAAATTGTGCCAATCAACAAACAGCCAAAACAAAATTTTTTCTAGCAATAAAACAACATTAAATGCTGTACAACCTGCCTCGAAAATCGTGCCTAGAACCTACTGTAATCACTGTATGGACCGTATAGATTTTAGCACTATGACTGCCTTGAAAATCGTGCCCAACTCTGCCTCGAAATTCGTGCCCTTGCTGCTGTCCCTCTTCCTCGATTTTTGTGCCTTTATCTTGCTGTACTATTTTGCCCTGGAATGCGTGCCAATAAATGCTGCTGCCTAGATTTGCTGAAATGTCTTCTTACTGCTCTCGTGCACTTCCTCACTGCTCAGAAATTTTCTTCTTGCTCTCTCTTCTCTTTCTCTCAAATGCTCATGAAAGAATGAATTTGATCTCTTTCTCTTCTCTTCTCCTTTTACTCTCTAAATGACCTTTTGGGTTACCCTAAGATCTAATCGCTGAGATTCATTTACATCTAGGGATGAGAATAAATGTTTATTTAATTCTCACTTTCTATTTTTTAACTCACCCACTTAAATAAAGACCCACTTAGCCTTTTATTTCCATAGTCACTTTTTCACTTTCTAATTCTTCATTGACTTTAATAAAGTCACTTTTAAATTATAATGTAACTTTACCACTTATAAAGTCACTTTTAGATTAATTTGACTTTACCACTTATAAAGTCACTTTAGGAGAAAAGTACAAATAAATTTGGACACTTTTCCCTAGGCCAAAGATCAAAGCCTTAGAGAACCACTTGCCCTTTGGTACTCAAATTTTAACAAAAATCTGTTAGTTTGCGAATGATGCCCCAATTGCTCTAGATCACTTCCAAAGATTATGTCATCTACATACGCTACCACAATCAATAGGTGGTCATTTTCAAATTTATGTACAAATTTCTATTTGCTGTGCCCCTCTTAAATCCTTGTTACTAAAGATATATATCCAATCTGGCATACCGTTTTTAGACTAATCAAGCCTTTTTCCTGATTACTTGACCTTGCTCATTTAGCTTATTTTTAAAGACCCATTTTGTGCCTATGACATTTTTCTCTTTGGGTCTTGGAACAAGCTCCCAAGTGTCATTCTTCTCAATTTGTTCAAGTTCTTCATTCATAGCTCTCACCTAGGACTTTTCCTCATGAGCTTGACTGAGATTCTTAGGCTCAACCTGAGATAGCAAAGCAAGATTTCCACAACCTGGACAACCAACAAATTTCCTCCTAGCTTGAACCCCAAGTCTTTGATCTCCAAGAATTTGACTTTTAGGATGCTCTTTTTGTACATACCTAGACGGTGTTTTGGGCCTTGGAGTTGTGCTTGTTGCTACATCCTCATTATCTGACTCTGTTTCTTCATGGTCTGATGGCCTAATGGCTGAACTCTCTTCTCCATCTGGGTTCATGTTTCCTTTGGAGGACTCAAAATGTGGTGCTATTTCATCTACTACTACATCAATGCAACGCTCAACCCTCATTGTCTTTGTGTTCTAACACTTATATCCTTTACTTCAAGCAGAGTACTCGAGTAATATACCCTAATCAGAGCGTGAATCAAACTTTTCAGAATTTTTATCATTCCTTTTGATAAAGCATTTGCTCCCAAATACCTTGTAGTGTTTAATTGATTTAGGTCTTCCCTTCTACAACTCATATTGAGTTTTATCACTATTAGGCCTGAGTTGTGTTCTGTTTGATAGGTACACTACTGCTTGCGCTGCTTCTCCCAAGAAGATGTGAGGTACATCTGCTTCATCCATCATAGCTCTAGCCATCTCCTAGATTGTTATGTTCTTTCTCTCAACTACTCCATTTTGTTGTGGAGTTCTAGCCACAAAATGCTGCCTCCTTATGCCATGCTCTTCACATAATGCTTCAAACTCTCTTGAAGTGTATTCTCTTCCTCTATCTGATCTTAAGCATTTGATCTTTGGGTCTTTTTCATTTTCTACCCAAGCTTTAAACTTTTTAAAATGTTTAAATGCTTTTGATTTTTCTTTTAAGAGCACGATCCAAGTGGCCCTGGTAAAATCATCAATAAGTAGCATAAAATACCTTTCTCCTCTTGGGCTTTTTTCTCTGGTTGGGCTGCAAATATCTATGTGAATTAGCTCCATTGGTCTAGATGAAGGGAACTCTTTTGTCTTGAAATGAGTTCTATTCTGCTTACCAAATTGACATGACTTGCAGATTGAACTATCAAGCCTTGACAGCCTTGGCAATCCTCTCACAACTCTCAGCTTGTTGACTCTTATTAGATTATCAAAATTCATATGACCAAGCGTCTTGTGCCATAACTGGGCTTCATTTGTCTTGCTCAAATAGCAACTTACTCTGGAGTCATCAAACACATACATTATTGTGAGTTCTCACTGCTTTTCCCACCAACTTTCCATTTTGTTCATTTTGGATCTCACAGTCCTTAGATCGAAAGGTCACATTATAGCCATTATCACACATCTGACTTACACTAAGCAAGTTGTGCTTGAGACCTTCTACATACAACACATTTGGGCTTTAGTCTTTTGATCAAGACTAACTATGCCCTTACCCTTAATTCTTGGTGGGGCATTGTTGCCAAAAGTGACATTGTTCCCTCTATCCTTTTCTTTTAGCAACATAAATTTGCTCTTATCCCCAGTCATATGCTTGGAACAACCAGTGTCTATATACCATCTGTTTTCTTGATTATGTTTCAACAGAGCAAGTCCACATTCCATGCTCTTTTTGGATTTTTGTTTCCAATCCTCCTTATCCTTTTGAAAAGTTGGCTACCAAGTGTACTGGGACTTAGATGTGTACTCAAATATGCTTCTGCATTCACTTGCCTTGCGCCCGAAATTATTACACTCGAAGCATTCAACATCATTCATTAGGGGAGAGAAGAGATTTCGATCTCTGAGAGGAGAGTTTTGAGATCTAAAGTTATGATACTTATTGTACCTAGAATTTTCATCTCTTTCAACTTTGATCCCTCTACAATCAACAACCCTATGTCCAAAGATGTGACATTTATAACAATGACCATAAAATAAAGGAGAGCACCCGAAGTTTGAAAGTTCATGAGTTTGTGCATGACGATATCTATGTTGTCTAGCTGATTGATTCATTCTTTGTTGGTATGGCTCCTTGGGATTGTTAGAGTTATTATTCTAGAGATGGGCTTCCTCTGGCTTGCTAGCTTTTTGTCTTCATTGATTCTTTCTTGATGCAACTTTGCATAGCTTTGAGGTTCTTCAAATCTTGCAGACTTGAAGTTAAATTTTCCTGTAGAAGATTCCTGTGGTCTAGAGTATCCCAGGCCTGTTTTGTTTCCTGAAGACCTTTGACTGTTCAAAATATGATCCAGCTTTCTTGTTCCTTCTGCAAACTTTTCATTTATACCCTTCTCGGTCTCCAATCTCTCAAGATTTGTTCTTAGAGAGACGACCTCTGCCTCGAGACTCTTTTTTCGTTTTGCTTCTTCTAGTTTGACTTTCAATAACAAAATTTCATCTTTTCATGTTCTTGGGATCATTTCCCTCTTTACCTTGAACAACTCCTGCTTTAGATGCTTGTTCTCTTCTTATAGCTTCTCACATATTCATTGTTTTTCTTCTAGTAGAAGAGCTAAACTATCTTTTCTTTTAATAACTTATTCAAGTTTTTCTTTTTCATAAACAAATTCCTCATTGTCTGAGTTGTACATACCTTCTTCAACACGCTGCAACTGTTCTTTTAGCTGCCTGTTCTTTTTGGTGGCCTTCTTTAACTCATCAAGAGCACTAATGAGTTCCCCTGCAAAGTCCACTACTCCTACTTCTTCTTCCTCTTCAGAGTCAGTAATATTTTGTTTCTTGGAGTTTGCTCCAAATGCCATGAGTAAATACTCATTTGAATCGTCTTCTGAAGAGTTTTCGCTGTCCGACTTTGGTGCTGAGCTATCCTCTTTGGATTAGAGCCCCTTTTTCTTAAAGAACTTCTTCTTCTAATGTTTTTGAGATTTGCTTCTAAATTTTTGATCATCTTCCTTTTTTGTCCTTTATTTGTAAGGGCATTTGGACAAAAAATGTCCTACTCTTACACTGTCAAAGCATTTAAAGTGTAGCTTCCCTTTATACTTTCTCATGCCACGCTTTAGTTTCCTAGCAAATTGAGCTCCTCATCAAATTCATAGCTGGAGCAATCTTGACGATCTTTGTGCTCCTTGGCCTTATTGGACACTTTGAATGCTGCCTCCTTGGGTTCAAACTTCTCTTTTCCTACTCTCATCTCATAGGCTGTGAGAGTACCAAGCAACTAATTCATCTTGAGATTCGTTAAATCAACCATCTCTTCAATGATAGAGATTTTGGCATTAAATCTCATGGGGAGAGATCTTAAGACCTTTTGAACAACTATATCTTCTTTGACTTCTTCATCAAGTCCTCTAATCATATTGGTTACTTCATCAACTTTGAGGAAATATTTTGCTACGCTGTCTTCTTCCCTCATTTTAAGCTTTCAAACCTCATTCTGAAGGTTTGAAGTTGGCCTGCTTGACTTTATCATCTCCTTCACCAGTCTGATTGAGCTTCACCCACACTTCCTTGGCAGACTTACAGTGCATAACCTTTACGAGTTTGGATTGACTAAGGCCAAAGAGAATGGCATTCTTGGCTTTAGCATTATTTCCATACAATTTTTTACCATCCGCATCAGTGGGAGGGACATCATAATGTAGTAGTACAGAGCTCCAAACATCTATTCTGAGGGACATAAGATACACTTCCATCCTAACTTTCCAAAAGGCATAATTTGTCCCATCAAACACTGGTATCTTTCTTGAGTAAGCATCTTGACTCTCTTACCTAGACATAATTCCTTATGGATCTACCTTCCAGTGGTTAGACTGTCCCTGAAGGAAACTTGGCTCTGATACCAATTGTTGGAATAAGGAATTACTGAGAAAAGGGGGGGGGGGGGAATCAGTAATAATGAGGTTTTTAAAGCTCTTAAGTATAAATCTTTAATTCTTTTCACTACTGTCAGTTACTTGTGAGAGCATTCATACACAACACAAATCAACAACAGGATATGACATTCACATGTACACACAATCTGTCACATGAGCAACATACACATATTGATAAGGTATTTTTACGTGGAAACCCAAAGGGAGAAAACCACCAATCTGTTTGTTGTTATGATGTAAATTAAGCACCTACTTAATTACATCAATTTGTTTGTGAGCACCCACTCACGGGTTGCACCAACCCCCTTAAGATAGCAAGCCATTACTTGCCAAGAGGCACCAAGCTCTTATGAATGTAGACAACTACCTGCGCTAACCACTGTTCTACTTTGCATACAATTTTCAAACTAAAAACAAAGGCAAATGCATATACATAGAAATGCAAATTTGTTATGTTCCAGTATCAATCCCTTTCTTTCAACTCCCCAATTCTCCTTCTAACTGTGCTCTCTGCTGCTCAACCAGCGTAGGTCTCAACCTTGTGATACACCTTCTCTCATTGAGACTTTGGTTAGTCCCACACCAACATCTCTGCACTCTGTTTCTCTCACCAATTCTGCATTCCCCCCTTTGCATCACTGCTCTGCACTGTTTTGTTCCTCTACTGCGCTGTGATCGATGTTGTCTCTGTTGTATTTGCAACACAGTGCCTGGAAGCGTACTTCTGCATGGCTCTCCATGCTACTGTTCCATCAGAGTGCAAGGCCACTGCAACTACATTAATCATTGAGAATGGGATCCAACAGCAGCTGCATTACAATTAATGCAAAGAATGTCCACTCGTGTGTCTTTCATACTAAGAAATAAATTCTCAGTCAAACTGTGCACGATAGGAGTAGCTCCATTGAATTTTGTTTGTTCAAACAACATGACACTCCATCTTGTTGTTGCATATAATACATGACATCTGCATCTGCATCACACCGCCAGAGCCCATAACTGCTGGTATCGCAGCCCTGAGCTATTCTCTTCATTTAATTCTATGAGGCATGCAAGAAAGCTCAAACATGGTTATTTTGAAGTCAGTTGCAACCTTTGCAAATCATGGTCCTTTCTTATCTTAGTCTCCTGCCTATGACAGTCACTATTGACTCCATTAAAACATCTGTGTAATCGTGGTCCTCACTGCTTTGTGCCTTCGTTCTCTGCAGTTGTCAATAATATAGGCAACAACTCTGGTGCACCACCATTCAATGTTGGTTGGGAGGTTGGAAGGTCATGGGTCGACCTGCTTCACCTGTTATGCATTCGTGTTTTCCTCTGACTTCATGACTAGACCTAGAGGCTCGACAACTCTTTAACATTGAAAACACCGCAAAACTGACTCCTGGGCACATCTTTCAATGTTGGTCGGGAGGTCATTAGTCAGCTCGCTCTGCCTGCTTATATAGGAGCGTTTGCCTCGATCTCTGATCTGCCCGTAGAGCCGACTAGGGTCCTCTTTCACTGTTTTGGCTTGTTTTATTCATTCAATATTGAAAACCAAATACATGGGAAAAACTTCACAAAAAAATCCCTTGGTGCAAACTTCAAGGTTCTGCCACATCATCAGCTTATGTCATGCTGACATCATCTAGGCCATGTGGCACCTTCTATATGGTGACATGTGTCACCTAGATTTGGCCCATTACGCTACCGAAAAATTCTAAATCTATCTGCCACGTGTCCTCTGTACTGTTAGATCATGCAGACATCATCTACTATGTTGCTGCCAACATATCGCCGTGAGCCAATCTCATTCTGACACTTGTTTGTCTATATCGGGTCCCACATCGGTTAGGGGTCGGGACTTTGTTCTTCTTGCTAAACCTTGCTGCACTGTCCAACCTCCTACTAGCCTGACTAGACCCATCTCCCGACTTGGAGCTGGTCCCACATAGGTCGGGGGTCGAGGCTTTGTTCTCTTGCCAACTCTGTTACGTGGCCTGACCTTTGACTAGGCCCGACTCACCTAAGTCCGACCTTAGTTCAAAAACTACCTACGTCCTGAGCAAATGAGTTCTTTTGTCTGCAAATTTCAATTGATTGTAACTCTTGATTCAGAAGGCCTTTTGTAGGAATTTACAGGGTAAGTTCCTCAGGATAGAACACCAAAGGACACCGCTCACAAACATATCACAGATCAATACACTAGTATTCTTGACGTGGTTAAAACCCTCAAAGAGGGAAACAGTGCATGGCCTGAGCCAACGCGGCCACTTCAGGTAATTTATTAATAAAAGAATGAAAATTTACATAAGCTTCTCTCATGAATGGTTACCTACAAATGACCCTCCATGCTCTTTAAATAGAGATCATGGACCAATTAGGTGTTAAGTCACGGATCAAGTGTCGGTAATACCGAGGAGAGAATGAACCGTCAGATCAATTTATGTCTAGAACATATTGTGACCGTCGGATTGTAAGTTACAAATGTACATAGTAAAGAAACACATTTTACCTAACTCTACACTAGACCAAATTATACTTAACTATTTCCTATGTGTCGGAATATCCTAACATCCCCCCTTAAGAACAACTTGGGACAGGATTGAAGGATATACAAATATGACACAATGGGAGAAGGAAGGAGGCATTAGAGCCTATCCCCCCTTAGTGACAACTTCCTGAACTCCAACCATAAATCTAAGTTTAGTAAAGTTTGCCTCTGTGAGAGCCTTTGTAAAGATTTTTGCAACTTGATTATCTATTGAACAATATTGTGCTTCAAGAACATGGTCATGAATGAGTTTTTGATTAAGTGCATGTGTAGTTCAATGTGTTTGCTACGTTGATGTTGGACTGGATCTTTGCATAGTTGAATGGCACTTTGATTATCACACCAAAGTGTAGTCAGATGCTGCTGCTGAAAGCCAAACTCTGACAGGATCCGACGAAGCCACAAGGCTTCCTTACTAGCTTCTACGATGCCACGATACTCTGCTTCTTAGTCTACCTAGGCTACAACTAGAGCATACATGACAATAACCCACCCACGAGCCCACCAAATAGTTGAGAAGTGGGAAGCTGATATTGTTAATCACAACACTATTAGTGACTAGGATCTTGTAGAAGAATTGGGAGACTTAGCTCCAGACCCAGGCCATACCTGTGGCCGCCATTTTCAGTACCAACAATCTCTTTTTACATATTGGATTGTGAAAACCATTTTTATGAAGGCTTTGATGATGAGGACTATGGGCATTTCAAGTCCTATAAAATAAATTCAAGCTATTCATGAGGAATTCCAACTCATCGAGCATCAAATCCAAGAATAAAATGATTTTTTGGCCCTCATAGAGAAGCATATTCCTTTCTTGCCTCAGACTGAGCTATTAGGTTCCAGTGCCAAAGACCCAACACTTGTAGAATTTTTCAGATGATTAGTTTGTCTCTTACTGAATATGATGTTTTGGTCGTTCAAGTTTAGTAGTATTTAGATGTATATATATATGTGTGTGTGTGTGTGTGTGTGTGTGTGTGTGTGTGTGTGTATGTATGTATGTATGTATGTACACACACTCACACACACACACATATATATATATATATTGGCATATTTGGTATAGGTTTCTAGTCAATAGAGGTGATAAACACTGTCAGGTTATCCTTGCATGGTTGGACAACTTCAAACTATTTAGATTTTGGTTAGCTTATAACACAATAGATGGTCAACATACATGTTTTCTGTTGGATAGTTGGCATTGTCCAAATGGCTAGTGGTTGCAAGTGTGTTGACATTGATGTCAACGAGATAAACATGGAGGTTTGTGGCAGTAGATGCTTAGGGGGATTCCTATGGTTGCTCTAGTCTCTGGTAGAGAATCACCATAGAAGCAGGCTTATTGGAGAAGCCATAAAATGATGACTATGGTGGTTGGGAGTCTAGGATTCTAGACATAAGAGAAGGGCCACGGTGCAAAGAACAACATATATATTTTCAGCCATTTCTTAGGTAGAAAATGGGCTCAGAGCCTTTCCACTGAAAAGTGCTCTAAAAGAGTTTTCCAACAGTGTGTGGAAGTATGCAAATGACCTCTTGGATCAAAAGTCGTGGACTGTCGAAGTCAGGATCTTGAAGTCCTAAGTACGCTGAAATATTGGAGCAAGGTGGCATATTAGGACCTCGAAACTTTGTAACCTCAATGAAATTCCTTCTTAAGAAAGTTCTGATTCGAGAACAAGGAAGCAGGGCCAAATATCCGAGGTCAGAATTTCGGAGGGTCGGAGTAGGCTAGAACCTCGGAAGGACGAGACCATCGGAACCTCGGAGTTTCGTAAGTCCTTATAAATGAATTCTTTGAAAGCATCAAGGTTGCGAGGAAATAAGAATTACAAAGGAATTCGTTGACAAACTAAGGACCAAGGGACCCCTTTCTCTCTCCTCCAATAGGACACATGGTAGCAGGTGATTGGCCCTTAGAAGCTGATGAGGAAGATGACGTCAGCATGACGTGGTAGTACGAAGGACACATGGAAGTTAGATTCAACATTTTGGGTGGTCTAATGGGGAAAATCCATATGATATGTGTCACCACTAAGGAGGCGCCACGTGGAGTTGATGACATCAACATGACATCATCTCGGAGGTCAAAATTTCAAAGGTTAGAGTTTTCGTAACTCCTGTCTAATTATTTTATGGGAAAGTTCTGATCCGATGTGGAGTGGCACTCGGTTGTGAGGACCCAAAGAACTAAGGGCGTAGAGAAGACGGAGCACCCAAGTGTTATGGAGTATTTTAGAGGAAGGATACATCGTAACTCAGTTATAAAAGAAGTTTGAAAAAGTTACAATGGAGGGAGCTTCCAATGTTTAGTGGCACATGGTCGAGGGAGATCCAAAGAACTAAGGGCGAGAGATATAACACAGGGAGATAGGCCCCTAGTAAGAGCCTAAAGACCTTATCACCTGAATGTTATGACATCGGTCATGATAGCCGGTCCTATGGAGGAAATGCGATAAAGTGCTAAGTAGAAGGAGCTAAAAGTCAATCGGGGATTTGCGATTTCGTAAGGTATTTTCAATAAAAATTACGATATGCAGGGGATTTGATATAACACTATAGTGGTATATGAAGCTGTCAATCACAACTCCCGGTCCCATGATGGAAGAACAAGAGAGGCTATGTAAAAGGGACTAAAGTTCAATCACAATATTGTGATTTTGTAATGTCTCTTTTAATAAAAGTTATGAAATAAAAGGGCTTTGATAGTTCAGCACAAAGGAGTATTGAAGGTTGGATGGGTCAACAACCGAATAAATGCGTACAGAGGAGTTGGTTGATGAAGTTAATGGTGACTCCAGTGATTGGTGGGTCAAGGCAACGAGGACCACGATTCTTAGAGAAGAACTATCATGCTTTTCTCGATGTTGTAAGAAAGCCATCTCCAATCTCTCGTGCACGTCTTATAGAAATATATGAAGGACAAAGAATCCATGCAGAAGTATAATCAAGCTCTATGAGCCATGAATAAGCATGGGGAGTCTCATTGGGGTGTGCAAGTGGACTGAGATTAAATTCTTAGCATGGAAAATCACATAGTGAGTTGGTGAAGTAAATGAAGCCCATTATCATGTTTTAATGTAGCGGTTGTATTTGAGAAATGAGTTGCAACAACAAAATGGGGTGTCATGCAAGAGTACACCCTCGAGCAAAGTGGATAGCGACATAGAGAACATTGAGCTCATTGTAGTAGAGGAACAAAACTAAGGATTTTCATTGAGCAATCGGTGAATACAATATTGCTATGTATCTGCTGAAGAGAGTGGAGCAGAGTGTGTGAAAGTTGAGCAACTGACCCAAGTGTTGAAATGAAGCAGAGTGCTGCTGAGAGCCTATAGGTTGAGAGCAGAGTATATGTGGTTGTGAGCAGAGGATAGGGTGTTGCTGTGTGGGGTCAAGAGAGCTTGTGGAATAGTAGAGGACCTAGAGCAAAAGTATGATACTTTAGTGAACCAGATTGGTATTTCTCTGTATATGTAATTGCCCTTGTTTTCAGTTTGAAAATTACATGAAAGGTAGAACAATGACTAGAGGAGGTGGTGGCTTAAGAGGTTGGTGCCTCTTGGCAAGTAGGTGCTTGCTATCTTAAGGGGGTTGGCGCCTCGAGTGAGTGGGTGCTCACAAACAATTGATGTAATTAAGTAGGTGCTTAATTTACATCATAATAACAAACAAATTGGTGGTTTTTTCCTTTTGGGTTTCCACGGAAAAATACGTGTGTCAAAATGTGTGTGTTCCTCATGTGATGGATTTTATGTAAATGTGAATGCCTTATCTTGTTGATCATCTGTATTGTGTATAAAAGCTTTTACAAGTAACTAACCATAATGAAAAGAGTTAAAGGCTTATACTTAAAATTGAAAGAACTTCACTATTACTGATTCACGCCCTCTCAGTGATTCTTTATTCCAACAATTTCTCTATAGGTAGGTTGAGACCATCTAATGTTAGACACTAATTATATTTCTCATACTTATTTTTAAAAAATAATAAAAAAATTCTACCACTTCCAAAAAAATAAAATTATAATTTACATTTATTATCTTCTTAATAAAATATAAATAAATATAATTTAAATAAATAATTTGCTTCTTTAAATATTATACACATAATTCAATTCCATTTTTGTCCAAGTATTTAAGTTTTTTTAACTATAAAGTAATTAATCTTACTTCAAGAGATAACAATGTACCATAATAATAATAATATCGCTCACTAATTCTTAGACAACAATAACTCGAACTCTCTATTCCTAGAAAACAATAGCTTGACTTCTCTTCAGCTTGATCACGCCATTTACTTTTAATGAAATCACAACTAACATCACGCCATTTACTTTTAATGAAATCACGACTAACATCACACCATTTACTTTTAATGAAATCACGACTAGTTTTTGGTTTCCCCTTTGAAACGACACTGGGCAATTTTAAAATAACCTAAGTCGGTAAGTCCCCTCCTTCATAGCAACCTAACATCCACGTGGGGATTAGGTAAGTTCCCTCCTTCATGGCAACTTAATATCCACGTGGGGATTATGAGACGGTCAATAATTTAAATTAATTAAAAGAAATACACATGAAATAATTAATGTGGGTAAATTCCCCTTTTCGTAACTATTTAATTGAAAATAATATGTGTTAAAAGATGAGTTGATTATAATATTTATAATAGAGTGAGATTTCGATTTGATTTCTATAATGTTTAAGTGTATAATAATAAGGCGTTTAACTCAATATGTTAACGATGCATTTTATTAATAATTTATTTACATTTTAACAAAATATTTTATTAATTATATATTGTTATAATTAATAAAATACTAAATTATTTATTGATAGAACATTTAAATATATATATTTAGGAAATAAAGATGATTTAAAAATATTAAAAATAAAAACCATAATTTTAAAAGTTAATTGAATCAATAACAACATTCTTTTTAAACATGTATAGTCATGTTTTGATTTATATAATATATAACTTGTAAATAAATATAAAAATTATCTTTTTTTTTAGTTTGATTTACCATGTTATCAATAATATGGTTTTTGATTTTAGGTTTGCAATATAAGAGGATTGATATTTATTATTATTATTCTTAATAGATTTAATATAATTTTTATTAAATATGAAATTTATATTTAAAATTTTAAATAATTAAATTATTAATAAAAAAAATATTCAACATAAATATAAATCTTTTATAAATTAATATTAATTAAAATTTTGAAAATAGTTAAAGTTAATATTTTATAAATCACTGTTATCTAGAATTTGTGATTTGAAAACAGTAAAGGGTAAGAGAGATGTCTTATCAATGATCATTTGAATAGGTAATAGGTAATGAGTCAAATATAAACTCTACCACTTATTTATTTAAATTAGAGACATATCTTATCAATGATCATTTGGATAGACAACGAGTCAAATATAAACTCTACTGCTCACTCATTTGAATTTGAGTTTCTAGGAAATACATGTTTTTAAGCATTAATCATATGTTTTATTTATTTATGGATATATGTTTTATTTATTTGTTTTTTTTCTTCTTTGGGTTATATTGTTTGAAAAAGACTCTTAAATATTTCTTTTATTTTAAGGTAAATCTTATAGTCTTTATGATACGTTTTTTTTTAAAGAGATTCATTTTATTAAAAGTAGAATAAAACATACAAACTAGTTTGCCTTAGTTCACCAATAGGAAACCAAACCATTAACAAAACCAAAGCTTTTTGAGCATCCAAAAATTAACTCTATTTTAAGAGTCCAAAATTACAACATAAAATCCACAAGGCATATGAACTATTAAAATTAATACACCTAAAATACTAAAAAAGCTAAGATAAAAATAACCAACAATAGAGTGAACAAAGTGCATCAACCCGCTTTAGGAGAATCTAATTCTTCGACAACAATGGGTCCTTTATTGCTCCTTGGTGAGCAGCTTGGATCTGGAGGGAGGCCCAAGTGGCCTTCAATCTTTTGTAGATTCCAATCTAGTCCTTAGCCTACAAGTTGCAACTCATCTAGCATCATCAAGATTCCCCCAGAGCTTCATTTATGTCATAAAGGGCTCTCAGATGCATTTTAAGGTGCCAATAAATATTGATGGTATGCATGTCCTAGATGAGTCTTCCCTTTATATGCTCGACATTTCGAATCCATTTGGCAAAGCCACCTGCAATTCCCACATCGGATAAACATTCCAGTTCCATGTTATTCCTTATCCCACCTGATTAGTTTCATCCTGAATTTGAGAGGTATGATTTCTATAACACCTTGTTGAGACCTCTGCATGTTGTTGGGCTCTATAGTGGCAGGGCACACCTCTGTGTGACCTAACTTACTATCGAGGCATATGTTATATTGCTTAATAATGACAGGGTCGAAACTCAATCGAGGGTAAAGCTAGGTGGGAGGCATAGGTTGGGTGGCCTACAAAAAAGACCTAAAAAGACAAGGATTGTAAACAGAGTGGAGTTGGGGAGGTGAATAAGGTTGAAATAGTGAGATGCAGAGTTGGTACTGAGACAAACATGTGAGCTTTAAACTAGTCCTTCACAACCTAGCTTATGCCAAGCTCAGGATCGAGACACAAAACAAGACGGGGGGACTAGAGATTGATCATAAAAATATGACACAAAACAAAAAGGGGAGAGTAGAAGTCGAGTGATAGAGGGAGGCCAATGAGGAACCAAGCTCTTGGCTTAGGAGGAAAAAAATGAGAGATTGTAGGAAAGCCAAAGTGGAGCTTAGCTCAAAAGAGAAACAACATAATGATGGATAAAAGGCACATTGGGCTAGTCATTTAAACCAAAAATTTATGTCGCCCTATAATGAATTTCCAATGCTGGACCCTGTACCCATGAAAGTGATTGATTGTTGTAAAAGAAACCAAATTGAAATATAGAACTTGACCCATATCAAATTTGGTTGGTGTCTAGGTCAGAGACTCTCTGCCTCACTGAATGATGAATTCACTTGGTGCACTAAGCCAATAATGACAACCACGATCTTGTTTGAATTCAAAATCACCTAGGAATTGCATCTAACCTCGTCGGCACCAACCCTTAATATTGCTAGATTTTTGCCCATAAAATTTTGAACATATGACCTTCACATCACAAGTGACTTAAGAGTTTACCCATCACGATTTCTACACTCGATAAACTAAAAATATAATATTTTATTTATTTATCTAATATAATATTTAAATTATCAAATCGGAATTTGATAAATCAATAACCATCTTTAAATCCTCTTGGCATGTGGTTAAAATTACCATGATTAAAGATCATGGTATTGCACCTCGAGTATCCTAATCGCCCCATTTATGAAAGGGAAGGTGTCTTTGACTTTAAATTCCATTTTTTAATGATCTTAAATTTAAAATTAAAATCATATTAAAATAACCAATATTTTAAAATAAACCAAAATCCAAAACCCACTAATTGCATGAGCAAAATCCCCTAACATGAACCTGAAACTGTAACTTTCCTCGCCATCTTTACCAGTTAAAAGGGACAATATGTATTCCCTATTCCACACCGATTAGCACTACTATTTCTGACAATGCACGGATCGAATCCATCAAAGTGATCATGAAAGAGTATCGTTTTCATCAAAACTGCCAGTAACCAGGGTTTCGTGCGATTTTCGGAAGCACTTTCGAGCTTATCTCTAGTTTCCACCGTCTTCGATTAAAACTTTATGCTCTAAATGAGTTGCCTTCCTTCCCACTTTCCCTCATCTCCATTTCCAGGATCTGCCCGAGAAATTAAGTAAACGACGGCAATATTTAACTGTAACTTGGAAGAATTCCAGTTTCTGCGACTATCTTGGTCCCAGCCACTTTCCGGGTTGTTTCGATCTGTTTCGTGAGCGCACTTGGCTTTAGGAAGCTTCATATATGCCGGCTTTAGGTAAATTTGGTTGAATAAATCAACTCTTCGGTTTCAGATTGAGGAAACTTAGTTTTACACGCAAAAAACTCGCTATATTATCTTGTTATTTTAGTGGTAGAGGAAAGTTCCAGTTTACATCGCAAGGAAAGGAACCGTTGATATTTAAAGGAATTGCTAAAAATTTACTGTATTAGAGCGAGGAGTCATTCTTTTGTGAGCTTTTAAACTTTTCCGAACTGGTCTTATTCAAAATAGTGCTGATCGGACTTTCTTGTTTTTTGTTTTTAAAGTCTGAATGAAATTATATACATATGATAAAATTGTAAAGTTTCCGAAAAAAAATGTTGTTTGTGGGTCTTCCATGCCCTCCATGCCGTCAAATTTGAAGTTCATTGTAAGTTTACTGAATTTTTAAAGATGGTAAACGTTTTCGGCGAGGGATTATTTTATGTTGTTTCCCAGCTCCTGCTGTCTTAGCCCTTTGTGAAGTGTATATCTGATGTAAATTGCATTATAGCGTGGATTCTCGATTTTGAAAGAGACTTTCTAAGGCATTGAACAGGGAATCATAACAGGAGCTTCACTGCAACTCCGCTTACTTTGTATATCAGTGGAAGGGTTTGGACGGAGAAAGTTCTCTTCCGCTGCCTTCAGAGCGTAATATTCTAGAAGGCAGGCTCTCAGAAGTTGCCTCCGTGGAATTTTCAATCTTGAGCAGGGTTCTGTGCTTCTGTTTTGAGCGGATTTGCCTTCTGTGTATTTTTAAATATCGGAAATCCGAGGATTTGTTACAAAACATCATCCTGAACGGACGAGGCCTCTTGCATCGAATGTTAATGGGATTTGCATGTTATCTGTAAATGCGCTGAGTTGTACTTACAACCTGGTATATATCACCGCATTTTGTTTTCCTAATTTTGTTTCTTTTTCATTGGTATGAGATCGGCGAGAAATGGTGGGACTTTCTGTTATCAATTGGTTTTTAGTAGCAAGGCCGGGTTTTGCAGCGAACTTTTGTCCTTTACTTCCGAAGCTTGATCCACTTCTTTGTCGGAATTACTATTGAAGTTGTAGATATTATATATATATGTTTAAAAGCTACAATGTTTAGCGTGGCAAGTCTTAAAGATATTTTTTCTTCACAAGATCAAAAAGTCTCAAATAAGTGGTATTTAATTTGGTAATGAACATGTCTAAAAACTGTTTCTCCAGGAACCGTTTTCTTTATGTTGCAATTTTAATGTCAATATTCTAATTTATTATGTTGGTAATCCTTTTATAATGTTGCAATTTTTCAGATCCAATTTCCTGGGATTCTGTTTATGTTTTCTGAGGCAAGTTTATCTTCAATTCATTAGAGTTTGTGGAGAATATTATGTGCCATACCTGCGAAACCTTGCAAAAACTCAAAATCTAGGCAATGGGAGGCAGACATTCAAAAAGTATTCGCCCGAGGCGTTACAGTTCTTCTTCGTATGGCCCTTCACCAGCATGGGATTCTTCATCCTATGGTCCTTCACCAGCAGTTCCATCGGAAACTTATGCACAACCAGCACAACCAGCGACTAAACAGAAGTTGCAAAGGAGATACTCCCGAATCGCTGACAATTACAATTCACTTGATGAGGTATTCTTACTCTCCTCGGTTTTTGCATACCATATATGTTGTTAAAAATTAAGTGTTTACTACTTTGCGCTTTGGTTTTTGGATGCTATACATGTTAAAAATTAAGGGTTTATTACTTTGCATTTTCAGGATGGGTTGTTGTCATTTCTTTGTGATGGATTTGAAGTCATATGGTTTTTTCTTATTATTAATCAGATATGTGCCTTAGATTATATAACTTATACGTTTCACCGGTTTTCATATTTCTTAAAGCTTAGTAAACATTTAAATCCAGTGGAATACTTAATTTGAATTGAAAAATAATGCTTATTGTTGAGATCATATTCAGTAGTATTAATCTATACTTTCTATTAATTCAAGACAATTAAGTAATTTATTTAGGTCAACAAGCAACGCAACAATTTTGGTCAAAGGTTTAGTCAGATTGTAATGCTCTAAAGAACTGGCTTTGCATAGGTTTGGATGTACCTGATTATGATATTTGAGTAATTAGCTTGTATTATCTCATGTATTTCAGTGTGAATTGGCTTGATAAGTTATGGTTATAAGCGCTATGGGGAGAATTCTCTTATTTGTTTCTATTTTTATCTTTTTTGTAGGTGACTGCAGCTCTCGCACAAGCTGGCCTCGAATCTTCCAATTTGATTGTAGGGATTGACTTCACTAAGAGCAATGAGTGGACAGGTAAGTTCTATTATCCATGATCCTGAAGTTTTGAATGTCATAATTTTCATGCAAGTTAAAATTTTAAAACAGCCAATCTGCCTTTATCTAAATGTGGCCCGCTATTTTTATTTGCTCAAGAACTGTTAGTGTGTTTCTGTAGGCAGCTCATATATATTGAATACAACTTCAATCGGTTTTTTAGTTTAAGTTGATAATTCTGCAGGCTTTTTACTTTTCAACCCAAATCAAATTAAAGTCACCACTTCAACATTTTGTTATGGATTTTAGGTGCAAGGTCTTTTAATCGCCGAAGCTTGCACCACATTGGAGACACTCCAAACCCTTATGAACAAGCGATTTCGATAATTGGGAGGACCTTATCTGTATTTGACGAAGACAACTTGATCCCTTGTTTTGGTTTTGGGGATGGCAAGTTTTGATCTCTATTTCAATTGAAAATCTTGTTTGAATTTGGCTCAATTTATTTTTCTATGTTGGTTAACATGAATTCATAACATATGCAGCAATATGGTTATTGCTAATAACGTGTTGTTTCTTTCACAGCTTTGACACATGATCAAAGTGTGTTTAGTTTCTATCCAGATGATAGGTTATGCAATGGATTTGAAGAAGCGTTGAGACGCTACAGGGAGATAGTCCCACATCTTCGACTGGCTGGTTGGTTAATGAAACTTTGACATTCCACCTGAAGATATGAAGATTAAATAACCTTTAGCATTATAAGCCTTAAGCTAGGAAAGAGTGTCTGACTGGTTTACTTGATATGTGTATATGTTGCGCATGTCCTGTGTTTTCTTATACATTTCTTGTATGTTCTTTTCTTATTTAGGGCCAACATCTTTTGCCCCAATTATTGAAGCAGCAATCCGTATTGTGGAACAGAGTGGTGGGCAGTACCATGTTCTCTTGATAATTGCAGATGGACAGGTTGCAAATCTTCTCTATATAGATTGGTTATTAAAATGAATTGTTAGTTTTGTTGAAGGGACTGCCTTGTCTGTTGTCTGTTTAGCATTTCTTGAATTATTTATACCACATACCTTGAGAACAATGGGTGTTATTATTGTTTTACAGGCATTGTTGTTGCATCTGTACAGTGAGCAAAGTTTTGATCCTTATTTTGAATATGAATGAGAGTCTTCAAGTCCTCTTAGGCACAATTTTTTTTATGGTCATTAGTATTGTTTTGGTTCTAAACATAAACTTTTTTTGAATTGTCATTATGGCCTTTGTTGCTGTGTAAAGTTTTACATTTTCATCGTTGGTTGGATCTATACAAACTAGCAATCTTCAATTCCTCTTCGGTACAAGATTTCTGCACTATTTATAATATATATATTGAGCATGGTTGTTCATGTTGTTTGTGCATTAAGTGTGGTTTTCCTTAATCATGAATCATGATCATAACCTTCCTTGATGCTGCACAGTTTGTTGTTTTTTTGATCATGACAAAAAGTAGAATCTTCAAATCCTCTTGGGCACAAGCTTTCTGCACTTGATCATAATATGGCTGATAATTTTGTGTAGGTAACAAGAAGTGTTGACACTGACAATGGACAACTGAGTACACAAGAACAGAATACAGTCAATGCAATAGTGGAAGCCAGGTAATCGTATTGATAAAATAGTGTAGTGTCATTGTTTAATTTTGAAGTTCACAATATTTAACATGAACATATCGCTTTTGTTGCAGTGAATATCCACTATCAATTGTGTTAGTTGGAGTGGGAGATGGGCCTTGGGACATGATGCGGCAGTTTGATGATAATATTCCAGCTCGAGCATTTGACAACTTCCAGGTTATCTGACGTGTTTTTTTTTTTAAATGGAGAGAAATGTTGTGTAATTTGTACTTCTGTACTTCCATTAATTTGCCAGCTTAATTTTTAATTTTTCTTTTGGTTTTGCAGTTTGTGAACTTTACAGAGATTATGTCGAAGAATGTTGCTCAATCTAGGAAGGAGACTGAGTTTGCCCTTGCATCACTTATGGAAATACCATCTCAGTACAAGGCCACACTGGATCTTCAAATACTGGGGTAGCTTGAATTTTCTTGACATCATTTTCTCCATCTAGATTATAATAGTGAGACTTCTTTAGAGAAATTGGTGTCAGTTTTTTTTCTTATCCACTGATGCCAAAATATGGATAGTTATTGCTGTTTGCTCTTTGTAAGAATTGTTAGAGTATAATTGACAAATCCCACTATACTCTTATTTGTTTAAGACTAGAAAATTTGGATGGTTTTTCATGGTAATAGCCCTGGTTCAGAACAACCTGCTACAACTAAGAGTGCATAATAGGATCTTTAAGGTTCATTTCCAGTCGATATGCTACTCTCGAAAACCTCTTTAAAACCTCTATTCCCAACTCAATATATAAATCTCTCTCTGGGTAACCCCAAGGTTCCTATGCACTCTGACCATAGAATCCATCCATTATATTGTGTAATTACCTCAAATAATTCTTGCAACTTTGCCCTATAGGCTAAGATCTCACTATCCTAGTTCTATCTTGCTTTAATTTAACCACTACCAATGGGCTTGCAAAGAAGTGATAGGCGCAGGAACAAAAGTCATCTCCACAGCTGTTTTCACTATAGTTATATTTACAGATTGTTACAAGATTCCAAAATGGGGAAACCTGTGGAATGCGTGTGTGTCTAAGGACCATTTTTCTTGAGTTAAACGGTTGCTTCTATTGACCTCTGTATTGATGTGTATGGTTCAATATCCCCACTATACCCTTCATTTCTTCTCTTTCACCATTTTCGTGTCTTCAACAATTTGGCTCTGTGGGTTGTGGGGGTATGTTTGTATTCTTGTGGATCCCCGTAAATGTGGGTTGTACAAACTTACGTTGTTTTGGAGGCCTGTTCATGCTTCTTGCAACCTAGAGTTGTAGTCATTCTAGATTTGCACAGCTGGGTCTTGTGGTTTCTACCAGATTGTGGCTATGTTGCTTTTTGGTCCTCAGCTGGACATTGACAATCAGTCTTGCAGTCTCCTTGCACTCTTCAAATCTTCACAGTGCACACTGCAACTTCGTACGTCCTGCAGGTTGCAACTAACTTAACTGTCCATGAGCGTTACACTTCTGTGAAATCAACAGATCTGATTTAGATCGAATCTCACCACTTTGAGGTTGATGTTCCCCATTTACGTTCAAGTGCCGGGGATTTTCACTGAAACTTGTCTCTTTCTTGGATGCATCTCTTGTATTTTGCTCAACTGCTATCAATTTAAAATTCAGACTGGCATTCATTAGGTGCTTCTCTGACGTGAGTATAATCAAAGAAACCTTCTTCTCCCTCTTGTATGAATTAATCAGATAAGGTTTGTCATCCTCTTACAGTTTATATTGATTGGCACACCTTAAGGTCATTATATATCTGCTCCACATGTAGGGACTATCTACCTTATCTCACAAATGCCCATGGGCAGTTCATCCCATTCGAGTTGACTAGTAAAATGGGAAGAGCTCGTGAACTTGAACTCACACTATTTTGTGACTATCAACTCTATACATTATATGGGATCGTCCTAAGGGATTCAGAGCTGGATGGGCTTTAGCATCTAATATAAGTCTGTCAATCAACGACTCTAATATAAAGTTCTTCTGACTTCCTGGATTGAAAATTGCAGCCACAGTAAACCTTTTTATCTTCATCTTGACAAGGAACATATTTTCTCCTTTATTTGCTTTGCTTTGAACACTCTGTTTACTATCTTGTTTAGCTTGAGCGGTCAAGAACTTCCTTTGGTTGGGTTTCAGTGTGGGGGAAATCACAACCTCTTCTTCAATCTGCCAACCCCTCTTAAAGTGCTTGCAAAAGTTATGGATCTTTAGAATGGTATTGACGGCCTTTGGGTTTTTTTTCCTTGGCCTCAATGTACATAGCTTTTGCATTCTTCACTAAAGGTGTAAATATCAAATGACTCAATGCCTTTTTTCAGTGTAATAGCGCAAGTTGTTGTCTCTAACTCATTTTCAGCTGAATTGTGCAACTTATTGATGATTCTAATATGATGTCTTTTTCTTCTCTAGAAAGTTGCAACTATATGGTATTCTTATGATTCTAATATGATGTCTTTTTCTTCTCTAGAAAGTTGCAACTATATGGTATTCTTGTGGAATTCAGCCCTGTAATCATTAACCTTTTGCCATGCTTTTGTCCAAGGTGCTGTCATTCTCTTTCATATCCTCAGGGGTAGAACTTTTGCAATTATTTGCGTAAATAATTTTTTCCCAATTGAGGATGGGAAGTCTTACTTGTTTGCTGTGAGTAATTGCTTTTTCGCCACAACATGTGTTAAATTTAGATAACATGTTCTTTGCTTAGGTTAGATACTTGGTTAGATCATTAGCCCATTTGTCAATTTCAATAATCCATCACATTGATCATGACAGTAACTGATGAAAGAACATTAAACATGAACACAGAAGACAAGCCAAGACAAGAGGATGTAGAAATTGGCTCAAGCCAGGGAAAAACCCCAAGATGGGCAAAATCCTTTATCAATTCTTCTTATTATCAAATATAAAAAATTTCAGCAGAGAGAGATAGAGTACAATGGTTCAAAGTCAATACTGACTTGCCAATTTGAGGATCTGACATTACAGCCCTTAAACAAATAGACTATTCACTGCAATTGTGGCATGAACTGGATGTATACGGTTGAAGAGGGTTAGACTGATTAGTGTTGCTTATGGATCTCTGTTATCCCTTCTAACTGCATCAAAACACCTCCTTATAACAGCGGTTGAGCTTGATATGTGAGGAGCTATCCTGAGGGTTTGTCTACACTCATATTAAGGATCTCGGCCTCCTTTCTATAGGCTATACAGACTGCGGCCCTACCTGAGATAATGAATCAGAGATGCAACCTCATGAGGTGAGGATATTTCCTTTAAATTAACCACAGACGAGCCCAGAAATAATTCCACCAACTCGGCCTGCCATGCTGCTCTCGGACTTGCAAGGATGAATTTGCCCATACTAAATTGTCCAGACCTGTGGCTGTCCATCTTGGAGAGTCTCGGCCCTAATGCAGAAGATAATCCAGAAACAAACCCTCCTTCGACCTTCTTCAAGAACTCGGCTACCTCAGACATATATCCAAGCATCTTGATGCCTCAAAAATGAGGGAGAAGGCACCTCAATATATACAATTCGGTGGGGGTCAAGGGACATGACCATTGGGCTTGATGATCCGACATAAGGGTGAGGCCGAGTTTGGTCCTCTCGAAAAGAGGAATTCAATGCCATAATTATCTTCTTAAATAGACCCGTCTAGAGTGGAATTTGGCCCTAGTTGCCAATTTCAAGACTCCCTTTCAACTAGGGAGAATTGCACCTGCCAATCCATTTATTAACATGCCATCTTGTCATTATGCGCCATCTCTGCATCTCGTCTCAACTCTGCTGAACATTGATATAGATAACAAAGAAGAATTGAATGAGAGTGAGTCACAAGACCTTGCCACTCTTCATTGACAAAAGTCAGTGCTCGTAGCTAGAAGTCGAACCCCAATTGGACTTGATCCCAAATGATCAAGTTATTGAACACCATGCATCCTAGACATAGGGAGTACAATAGTACATGATGCGTCTATCAGTAGTGCTATGGTCTCTATCCACTTTTCCCAACTCCTTGGCTAGATGAGAGGTACTTCCCATGTGTCCTAGACAACATGGGTAGGATGATGCAGGAACACTAGTAGGGAAGGAATATATCACATCTTGCTCATAACCACACGTAGGGAAAGGAGAAACCACATTCTACTAACACATATCGCAACCACACGTAGGGAAAGGATGAACCACATCCTACAAACACATATCACAACCACACATAGGGAAATGATGAACCACATCCTACAAACACATATCACAACCACACGTGGGGAAAGGATGAATGACATCCTACACGCATACAAAACCATCGAGAGTAGGGAAAGGATGAACCACGTCCTACATGCATGCCAACCAATCATTCGTAGGAAGGATCCTACTCGTGGGGAAAGGATGAACCATGTCCCATTGACATGTCAACCATCAATCGTAGGGAATGAGCATCCTACATGTGGGAAAAGGGTGAACCACGTGCCATTGACATGTCCATACGCAGATGCTTGAATGCATCTCTCATTGGGGTATCTGCAGGAGAAGGTGAACCACTCATCCTGCTCATATGCCATAGGAGAAGATGAGCCACTCATCCTGCTCATATGCCATAGAAGAAGGTGAGCCACTCATCCTATTCATATTTAATCAACAGTAGGGGAAGGTGAGCCACTCACCCTATGTATATTTAATCAACAGTAGGGAAGGTGAACCACTCACCCTACACACGTGTTATCAATCGTAGCGGAAGGTGAACCACTTACCCTACACACGTCATCTGTCACAGGGGAAGGTGAACCACTCACCCTGTACACCGCGCACCTATAGAGGAAGGTAAACCATTCATGTTGCTCATAGCTCAGTAAGTACCCCAAGCCTCCAGGAACTCCTAGAGCTCAATGTTCTGTCTTAATCAAAGATCCCTTCATATAGGGGATAAAGTCAGGCTGCTTTCTGAAAATCAAAACTAAATCTAGGTGATGATATTGCTGATCGAATCATCAATAGCTCCATCCAGCAGCATATATATTCATACACGATCTTTTAAAAAACATATTGATTAGAGATCTTAGCAGCACTTAGTAATCCTCTGCTTCTAAATAAAGAAAATATTTAATTGATCTTACTCCCTCTTGCTCAGGGAGATCACAAGCCTAAGCTTGGCTTTCCAAAGTGCAAAGTGTCCATCTGGTAGCCTGCTCATCATGAGATCCATCTACTATGTAGATATAAAGGTGGACCTTAAGAGGTACAACACTTAGATGTGCTTTTACCATCTACCATGTTGTCCGCTGTTGAAAAGTGTAACTGGGTTCGGTCTTCATAATGAAATGTAAATAAGAAAAATAAAATTATTTTATTGACTTGCTTCATTGGTTTCATGAGCAAGGGATTTTGTTTTTGAGTCAAGACTACCATTGAGAGTCTTTAGGATTTATTTGTCATCTAGTCATAAAATGTTAAAGTCATTGTCAAGTAATGAAGGCATTTTACACTTTGTGAAAGGTCAATCTTGTCTATGTAAAGTATCCTCCAAGAAATTGTCATCTATCCTTTTCAAGTCGACCTACAACGATGAAGGAACTCTCTAGAAGAAGTTGGCCTAACCTCCAATAGCCATGTCGGCCTAAATGACATGGTATGAGGTGTATATATAAGCACACTCGGCCTCCATTTGAAGTAAGTAACTCGACTTTAATTCAGTGAAGAAAAAGTGCGAAGAAAAGAGGAAGCAAAAGTGCAAAGAAGAGGAAAAAGAAGTGCGAAGAAAGGGAAGCGAAAGAGTTTGTTCTGGGGCAGCGAAAGACATTCTTTTGGGGCAGCGAAGAAGGGTTCTTCTGGACCAACGAAAAAGGAGGTTTCTTTTGGGCAGTGAAGAAGAGATTCTTCTGGGGCAGCGAAGGAGAAGTTTCTCCTAGGGTAGTGAAAGAAGGATTCTTCTTGGAGATTGAGATATAGATCTAGAGACCGAGATTCTTTGGAGGAAGTCAGTGATATCATAGAGACCGAGTATCTCTAAAGGAAGTCAAGAAAACACAGTGTGAAGGATAGAGACCGAGTTTCTCTATAAGGAGTCGAGGAAAGCAGTTCAAGATCAAGAAGAAAGGTGAGGAAGGGAAGAGGCAAAGCATCAAGGTTAGTGACAAGGTTCTTGGGAGGATACTAGAGTCAAGGGTCTGTGTCATGGTCTTGGTACTTATTAATTGAAGATCTAGAAGAAGAATTTTGAGTGGGTTTTCCTTTCAAGAGGTGAGAGGTTTTGGCCTTGGCTGAGAAGCCTACATATTGTGTCACTTGTCTTTTATTGTGCATATTAGTAATTGTCTTGATGAAGAGAACACAATAATAACATAACAAAGAAAAGATTATAAGCTAAGAAGTAAAAGTGTATCACAAGCAATTATCAAGCAGAGAAATCTTGTAACTCTTCATGCCCTAGATTTCTCAAGCGAAAGACATTCTTTTGGGGCAGCGAAGAAGGGTTCTTCTGGACCAACGAAAAAGGAGGTTTCTTTTGGGCAGTGAAGAAGAGATTCTTCTGGGGCAGTGAAGGAAGGATTCTTCTAAGAGACTGAGATATAGATCTAGAGACCGAGATTCTTTGGAGGAATTGAGTGATATCATAGAGACCGAGTATCTCTAAAGGAAGTCAAGAAAACGCAGTGTGAATGATAGAGACCGAGTTTCTCTATAAGGAGCCGAGGAAAGCAGTTCAAGGTCAAGAAAAAAGGCGAAGAAGGGAAGGAGCATCAAGGTTAGTGACAAGGTTCTTGGGAGGATACTAGAGTCAAGGGTCTGTGTCATGGTCTTGGTACTTATTAATTGAAGATCTAGAGGAAGAATTTTGAGTGGGTTTTCCTTTCAAGAGGTGAGAGGTTTTGGCCCTGGCTGAGAAGCCTACATACTGTCACTTGTCTTTTATTTTGCATGTTGGTAATTCTCTTGATGAAGAGAACATAATAATAGCATAACAGAGAAAAGATTATAAGCTAAGAAGTAAAAGTGTATCACAAGCAATTATCAAGCAGAGAAATCTTGTAACTCTTCATGCCCTAGATTTCTCAACATTCTTTCCAAGAGGCTATGAAAGGATGTCAAAAATCTGCTCAATTCATCAATAGTGATAAAGCTTGGAGGCTTTCCAATGTATTATAACCAAATGGGTCATGGATGAGTTTTTTGTCTTCATAAGTTAAACTTGCTACCAAGAACATTCAGCCTCAACGGTGATTCCAGTGTAACCAAATCAAGAAATATCAAATTGTCAATTGAGCTAGCATCAGAATATTCACGGAGTCTTAGATTCCAGCAAATAAAAAAATCACAGAAATATTTAAATTAGCAGTTATCCAATAGATGAGGCTCATCCATAGATCAATTCATAGTGAGGTATATGACTGATAGGATGTAAGAACAACAATGGTCCCACTAGGTATACTTATGTAGACCAACCGCTTCTCCACCTCATCGGACCTTTAAGTGTAGAAAACAAAGCTAGGTATTTCTATCTTGACTTTAAAAGTCAACTCCTTGAGAGGGTCATAAATTAGACATAATTCCCTCTAAATATAGAGACAGTGACCTTGCCAAACCTAATCATTGAGCCACCTGTAACTTGTCCTTTTTCTACTATAGACCCTTAGGTCCATGAGCCACGTCATCAAGGCATCATCAGAGTCACCATAATCAGTGAACATGACTTGCCTTTATTAGGCAAGAAGAGTCATCAAGTTATTCTGTCAGAGATTCTATAGCTCCCTCTGAAGTCTTACTTCAGTTGGTCCTTCATCAGTCTGCTCCTCATCTTGTTGCAACTATACCAACAAAACTTTTCCTATCAGACTTTCTCACATGCTCTAACCATTCAACGGTAATTCAAAACAGTGAATGGATTTAGCAGAATCATACATGTCAATGTTGCATTAATCGTTATCAGGATAAAATCGGTGCGGGAAAAAAATCGGAAAAAATCGGAATTATCGGGAAATTATCAGAAAAAATTGGGAAAAAATCGTTTGGTACAAAAATATTCATTTTTTTCAATTTTTTTAATATCTAAACCATCTACAACATAAAATAAATACATTGACACATAAATATGATAAAAAAACTAATATATAAGATGTTTAATATCATTTCTAGCGCTAAAATCACACATAACATTGAATCATGTCCTGAATAGTAAGTCTTGACTCCTGAGTCCCAACTCAGCCTCAAAATATCAACAAAAAATATGATAATGTATCTCATCATGTCATAATGTCATATACAATAAAATGAAAGTCTAATCCTATTGATTTCCTCTGCCCCTTTTGCAAGAAAATGCCATAGCTTTCCCTTTCCCTCTAGATGTAGGATGCTGGTGCCTGTGCTGGTGGAGATGGCAGTGGAGTCTGATGTGCTCTAGAAGCTGAAGAACGAGAAGTAGGAGCTATAGGAGGTAGACCACGTCCTCTATTGGTGGCAGGGGTAGCCCGGGCAGGTGGTGTCACCTGGAAACATTACAACTCCCAATCTTGAAATCCTGAAAAAACTGATAAGTCTGCTGGATTTTAAATGAAATCTAAAATTCTACTTTCTCCATATGAAATCCAATGAGGTTGGAACCACTCTCAAACATCCTGAGTCATTTCATGGCAATGTTAAAAATTTAAGTAAAAGGATCTTCATTTTCATCCTTTTACTTTAAGAATTTAACATTACCATGAATAGCATATCCATACTAGGGCCTATACTTGATCATTAAGCTGCCCCACTCAAAAATTATTTGTTTCTTCAAAAAAAATTGCATGAAAAAACCCAAAAAAATGTTATAAAACTATGCTGTCGCGACCCCCGACGATTTTTTAAGTTTTTATCGCGATTTTTTCGTTTTTAGTGCGATTTTTTCAATAAAAATCGGCAAAAAAAATCCGGCGATTTTTTCGTTTAATTATCACGATTTTATCGGCAAAGGGAAAAAATCGCAATTTTTTCATTTTATCGCGATTTTCACAACACTGATACATGTACTTCCAACTATGTGAAGACACCAAGAGGTCTGCTCTGATGCTTTTGAACTGAATTCTACAAATCTGAATGAGACAAGATGTTTTAAGCAATTCTGATTCATACCCCTTATTGTCACTGTTCTGAATATCTTCTGTCATACTCTAGATGGACCACAATGTTAAATTCGAGAACCTGTTATTGCATTCAAATTCACTGTTGTAATTCTGTCACCATAAACTTCTCTGCATCTAGATGGTAGCATATCAATGATACAATCCCAGCTTGGCCAGAAAACCAATTTGACAATATATATTAGCTCTATCAGACATAATAATATCATGACAGCTCAATAGCAACTACATATTCAAGCCTTATGCAACAAACCCAATCACTGGTCATTAATGCCCAGGTGCACCAATCTTCAATCAGTCCTTTCTTTGCATAGATTGACCAATCACTTTGTCACTTACCTAATGTACAACACAACAATTCAGATATAATAATGATTAGATAGTTTTGTCAGCAGCCAAGGGCTCAATGCTCCTTTCAAGGAGAGATCAAGCTCTAGAAATCATTGTTTCTCTTGTATACCATCCTTGTACAAGTCTTTTACAGTGATTTAATCTGGTTAGTCAACAAAGAAGCTTGGACGAACTTCTATATGAGAGTGTTTGAAGAAACCTTATGAGCTACTACCATTCCTCCTACGTACTGCAATGTATAGTGTATCTCAGGTATATGCGCACAGGTTTCAGTTCTTTATTGCATAGATGTTCATAGCGTACTTTCCTTCAAAGACATATTTCTGATTCCAGATTTCACATTTCAGTCGCCTAGAGTAATCTTCAGAATTTATTGAAAGTGTCGCTAGCTTATATTGCTTAGACTACAACAAACTTCAAATTTCAATGTAGTAGCAATATAAAATCTCTAGATAAATCCTTACTGCTATAAGTAACACGAACTGCAGGGATGACTTCAGAAGCATACCCAAACTGATAGAGGCCGAAGATTGCGAGGCACATGCAAGACGAAGAAAGCCTTTTTGCCATTTTAACAAGTTCAAGTTACTGCTCAGTGTCAGAATTACTTCTTCAATTTGGAGTATGCAAGCACTAGGTTAGTCCATAGATCTTACAACACTAATGTTTTCTAACCTTAGATTTTGGTCAGTAAGTATCAAAATCTTGTAAGCTGAGCCTCGATCTCCATGATTGTTAACTTCGGAGAAGAATAGGTTTCACGAATCAGTGTCTGATTTAGCCTTACTATGAGGATCTCTTTGGATATGAAACCTCCATCAGACATACAATAGATCTTTAACAAGGCCAGATCTAGAGCTCGAATATGTGGTGAATTAGAAAGACCTTTAGTGCCACAAAAATTGGAAGCTTGACAATTCTATACACGTGCAAACTGCAAAGTAAGAAACATGAAAACCCTTGTCAAATAGTGACCATTAATCAATACCCTTAGTAGATCCTTGAGTGATATTTGGAGTATACTTCCCTCAACATTTTTTGGTCTTCTGATCATGCTTGATTCCATGGATCCTCTTCTTCTTCATCTTCATGCTTTGCCATGTTCTTTTACTTCTTTTTGCTAGTCAGACTTGACCTGCAATCTTAATGAAAGTGTTAATCTAGGTTGTCATTGATGTCAATATGGTAGGGTTTGTGATGGAAAATTCTTATGACATGTGAGGTTGCCCATTGATGCCCATTGATCATGATACTGCTCATTGAGGATCCAAGGATTGAATACAGACGTAATAGAAACCGTGGAACCGAGGAGGAAAGATATTGGAAGCCATCATAGAAGAGCTATCGGAGCAGTGTATCAAAAGTCATAGGAATGAAGAGAAGCTACAAGAGCGACAAGCCAACACAAAGCAGATCTATTGCATATGCCAAGAGTAAGAGCAATATTGGAGGAAGGAATAAATCGTGGAAACTTTTTAAAAGTTCACAGTGCATAAACCGGAGGAGTTAACATATCATATCGGCAGGTTCTATCGTATGCCACCGCATAAAGTCCCCGATTGCGATTTGATATGCGGACCCGACTGCTCCATTAGAATACACTGTTATGTTATATCGTGTCCGCCTCATCGGAACTTTCATATCACAAGTCTTAACGGAATGTCACAGTAAAACGCCGATTGCGATATGTACTGCGGACTCGATGGTTCCATTATAATACACCTTAATACTATATCGCATCCGTCGTATGAACTTTCATATTGCAGGTCATAAACGTCACGGTAAAACAGCTGATTGCGATATAATATTGCAGACCCATTGCACCACTATAACATGACTTTATACAATATCGCTAGTTTCTAAGGGATGTCAAACCGCCGATTGTGTTAAGGTTGTGGACCCGACGGATTTATTAACAACTGCTTAAGATCATATTGCATCCGCTCTGTCGGTAGTAGGGGAATCGCTATGTTATGTGCAAACCTCCGAAAATTGCAATTGCGGGATTAAAGGAATAACTCCGATTTTCATGAATGTTGCGATTGCGATTAATGTGATAATGTTGCGGTTGCAATTAATGTGGGACCGCCATGTGGGTATAGCCTTGGATGAATATTAAAAAAGGGCCTCTTCGATAAGATCTTTTAATGTGCAAACTCATAAGTTGGCCCGTACTCCCAATGAATGTGTCTTTTGGTTATTGGCAAAACTCATATATATATATATATATATATATACAAGTTGAAATGCTTCACTTCAGGAAACGGATTTCGTGCATCTAACACAGAGAAGAAGTAATAGTTCACAACTCGTGAACATGAAGAAACAGAGAAAGCCGAAGGTCGAGCGAGAAGGAAGCCGAAGGTCCAGCAGGAAAGAAGGAAAGCCAAAGGTCGAGAAGTTTTGTTGATTGGGTTAATCTTTGAAGGCTCGGACCTATGATGAATTAGAAGAAGTACAGACCCCAACTTGAAGAACAATCTTTTTCTGAAGATTTGTTTGACCTCGAACCAACCAAGTAAGATTTCATCAGTCATCAGTTGAAGGGAGTAGTAGACAACACCAACGTTGAAGTATTTGTGAGTTTGTTCCTTGGAAGCAAGATACTGCTACAATCACTCCTAAAGCAGTTATTGCGACAATAAGAATAGAGGCTTGAAAACAGAGAATTTCTTTGTGCATACATTGAGGCTTAGCGTAGATATCTTGTTGGAAAGCTTCAACAAATGTTGGAAACATTATTGGAGATCATGATGCCTATTTGAAATCATCATGAGGTAACTTTGTAGACTTTGTTTGGGCAATATGAAGAGTTGTGAAGACTCCTTCATATGAAGACAGGTTGTCATTGATGTAGCAGTGAAGTTGTAGATAGAAAAAATTCAGTGAAGAAGATTTTGGGAGCAGAGAATTACTACCAAACATATCTAGACAATATATAGCAGAGGGTTGGAGCCCATGGGGTTGGTGCCTCAGAATTGGAAGGATCGGTGTCCTTGGAGTTGGTGCTCCTACCTTGACAAGATAGGGTTGGAGCCCTTGGGGTTGGTGCCTCAGAATTGGAACGATTGGTGTCCTTGGAGTCGATGCTCCTAAATCCAAGGTTGGTGCCTTGACAAGATAGGGTTGGAGCCCTAGAGGTTGGAGCCTCACAAAAGACCAAGTTGGTGTTTGGCAACAGGTTGGAGCCTGGGGAATTGAAGATCAGTGTCTTCATCAAGGGTTGGAGCCCTATATATTGTACTTGATTCATTATAAAGATTATATTAATAAACACATTTATTCCTATTGCTTATTTTGTGTTCTAAATATAATTGATTTAATTGGTATAAGTAACAATTGAAAAGGAAGACTGATTCACCCCCCTTCTTAGTATTTCCAACAGAAAGAACAAAAGGGCAAAGTACAAGGATGAAATATCTATAGTAATAACCAAAATGTAGAGTACTTATCCTTTTTGAAGAGGTTTAGCTTCCTCATCTTGGACTTGTTCACCAATCTTGTCTCCATATCGTCATGATATCATATCTGTCAAACTCAAAAACTAGATTCTTTTTGCAGCAGAAGCAATTTGTTAGGGTTTCTTTTTCTAGGGTCTTCCAATCCAAGTCTCGTCTAGGGTTTATGAATCCTAGATACCAAAAATATTCAAGATGTTATGAACTGTAAGATCTACAAGCCCTATAACCTTTTCAGTCATCAAGATCTACCATGCAAAGCTTCTACAAGTTTGCAGCAGAAACCCTAATGCATTTCATTTCTTGATCTCAAGATCTAATCTTCACATTCAACTAAATACTTGGAGTGCTACCATTTCAACAATTATATGTCAGTCTCTGATCTATATCCATGCACACCCTTTATCTTTCAAATGACCATCATGAGCTAAAGAACTTGCCACATTATGAAATGCACACAACAATTTTACATACCTCTGCTACCTTATCTCTTCTTTGCAAAGATCCCATTCTTCTTTAAGTCCAATCATCCTTCAGCAAACGTATATTTCCAACACAGGCGCCTCAATTCATCGTCCTAAAAGCTAAAGGGTATGATCCACAGAGTTATCTTTGCAAAGTCCTTTGTCACAGTTTTCCAGGATCACTGCCTTCATGGTTCTGGTCCCTTCCTCAAACTAAGTGACTCAAATTTCTATGCTTGCAACTGTGATCTAATCCTAAAAATTATTCCTTTCAGGTCGGCCTCATTAATGACTGCCAAACACCCTGGACTTTCAGCTTTTCAATGTTTACAACATTACTCAGTGTTTCTCAGATGTGTTTGGTGAAATCCATGAAATTGTCACTGATTGTATGCTGTACAGTCTTGATCACATATTCCACTTGTCTAGATCTTGCCTCCAGTTGGCTGGAATCCACTCTGAAAGCTTACCTTCTTGCAAACTTAAGTAGGGCAGGTGATATAAGTTGTCTTTTTTATCTGAATATCACATCAGGTTGTTCTTGTTTTGCAATAGCCTTTAGAAATATATACAAGGAAACATTCTATTATTGCATCTTCAGTAATCTTTACAATTCTGCGTTATTGGCACTGACCATTTTCTCTTTTATTGAGGAATCTATTATGGGCGATTGCTTACTTATATGAGTTGTGGCTATCTTGAAATTTTTGAATATCAAAATTGTAATAAGTAATTTTATTTGAAATGCTTTGCCGTTAATTACATTTCAGTTTGAAATTTAATTACCTTAAGCAAGTTTTTTCACATTATGATGGAAGTAATTTGTATAGGAAAAGATACCTCAACTATGTATATTCCTCTTCATATATTAAAAAGCTTTGCTAAGGAAATTAGATTCTGTTGATCACACGGAGAGTGGTATTTTCATTCATTGTGGTTGATAAATAATAGGTACATATCTTTGATTTGTTGATGTACTGCAGTCGCCGCAGAGGCAAGATGCCTGATAGGTCTCCTCTTCCGCCAGCACTTGGCAATGATAATTATGCTGCTAGGCAACAATATCAGCGTGCAGACAGTTTCCAAACAAATAGCTCCCGAAATCGTTGTGTTGATTCCTTTGCAGGATCTGCTCCTCCAGAAGCCAAGGATACACAGGATGCTCAAGTAAGGAATTGTTCAATGCAAATTTATTTGATATGGCTGAGCTTCTCTTGCTAGTTAGTTTTCTTGTCATACAAAAATTATATATATGTGTGTGTGTGTGTGTGTCTATATTAGGGTACTCTCTTAGGCTCACTGTAATATATATACAAAATCAGACCCAAAAACAGCAATTATACACAAGTAACAATCCCTAATCCAAGTACCATACATCAATTAGCTATTTTTTCGTGGACTTTTAAGCTCTAATCAGATCTTGGTCTCCCTAAGACTCTGATGTAACCTTGAATTTGGAGGGTGACTCAGCTGTAATCAGATTTTGGTCTCCCTGACCCTGAGGGATACAAACCTTGAATCTGCAGGTTCAGTCAGAGGGTCAACTCTTACTCAAGGTCCAACTGCTGTCGTGTGAAGCATTCCATCATTTTGCTAATCACTGGACTGGCCCTTATAACAGCCCTATGTGTCTTACCATCCTCATTTTGTACCATCCTTATTTTGCCTCCCCGAATCCAATCCAGGTCCTCTGCGTAGGCCTTCAGTTGGTCCTTATATTGTCCTCTTACATGCCCAATTCAAGGGAAAGCTCTGAAAGCTTCCCTCTTTATCTTCCTTAAATTCGACTTTATGATCATAAATTCATGAAAATGGAATAAGCAGAAGAAATCCAGACCTCAGTAGCCACAAAGTCAGGCTTTTTACGTACTGCAATCCCCTGAAATGAAGTAGAAAAAGGACAAATGCAAAATCTTTTATTATTTGGGGGAGAAGGAACTGGCCAATCTTTCTCCCACCACATTTACTGCAATTATCTTTATGTTGGACACGGCGCTAATTGTTGTGTAATAATTTTTAATATCGATTTAAAGTACTTCCTCGATTTCTGAAATTGCCTGCCTTTTTGCAGCTGTGTCCAATCTGCCTGATGAATGCTAAAGATCTTGCTTTTGGATGCGGTCATCAGGTAAATTAGATGAATATCATCTGGTTTTGCCTTTAGTCGGAGTCCTTTAAATTTATGTTATTTTCTTACTGTTTTACTAACTCGTTTCTGGTGACAGACCTGTTATGACTGCGGACAGAACATTGTTACATGCCCTATATGTCGCAGTGACATCACAACCAGGATAAAGCTGTATTAAAGTCAATGCAGATTTCGCAGAAAGATAAATCTCTATTATGACTTGGCCATCTGAAATACGCCGAATTGGGGCTGGATTGGCACGGGTCCATGTTCTATTGTGTGGATTTGCGCAGTAGCTACGAGAGAAAAGTTTATTATTATTTTTGGTGTATATATTTTCTGCATGCACCTTCCAGAGGTTTTGCTTGGATTCTAAACCACAATCAGGTTTTGCTTGGATTCTAAACCACAATCACTAAATTTGTTCAGTTTGTAGATAATGTGTAATGCCCTTGTTGGACAGATCAAAACCAATTTTTATAATTTTTTTTAGCACCGATGAGAAACGTACATTTATCTTGTAACCTGAATGCAATTTTGTAATTTATTGAAAGAGAGCTAGGAATTTGTAATGTCAGCGAAATGCTTTGCATCTCTTTTTATCATCCATGGAAATTACTCTAAATTCTATTTTGTCCCAAGGAAGATGCGATGCGCCATTGCTTTGTATGTCTGTTGATTTTAGAGGGGTTAACATGTCTGGTTTAGGGTGAAGTACGTTCACCTTCTGTATATGCTGTGGCAACCTCAAGTTTATCTCTGTTTCTTAATAAGCCATAGTAGTCTGATTGTGCTGGAAATTTCTTTATACAGAATTTCTGATTAGTGTAACCGCTGTCGGAGGTAAGAATTAAATCAATATTTATATGTGTAGTAATTAAGAATAACGGCCACTGCTGTGATTGTAGGTTAAGAACAATGTAAAAGGTAATAATTCATTGAGAAATCTAAAGAAAACTTGTGCAGGTCAAAATGAAAGATTAAATTACAATAACATTTATTACAATCTGTAAACAAGTTTGGAATCTCTTGAATAATATCATTAGATTAGGATTTAAAAAATTAATAGCATTTGATGTGTTGTGGTAGGGCAACAAGATTAAAACTAGTGGTAGAGCAACAATCAGTTATAAATGTGACGAGTTTGTAGAAGGCAGCATCAATATGGCTCATATAGACACCCACAAATTTGCTACAAACAATACGACTTCTTTGGCACTCTTTTGCATAGAAGATGTTTTGCATGTAGAGACATTAATAAGTATTTTTAGAAGGTAGTGTTACTTTCACACTTCTTCATAGGCAGCCATAAATTTGCTATAATTTGAATATATCCCCGAGTCTCCTTGTGCCAAGGTTTCATGATCTATATCAAATGAAATAGAGTTTTTCACTGGCACTTCTGCATAGACAATCATAAATTTGTTATATTTTGAATGTTTCCTTGAGTCAAAGGTTCATCATCTATACCTAATGAAAATAAAGTATTTTTTTTTTCAATTTTTAACATCAGGGGAAAAAGTCCCGCCTCTAAGAAAGGAAGTAAATATCATATTTACTGCAAAACTTAATAAAAAATTTACCTTTATACTCAATGTTAAAAGTTCGTTGCAACTCTTACGTAGATCTTAGGGTGCACAATCAACCTAAAAATGATTTAGGTTGAAATGGGCAAAATATGATGAGAGTTATTTTTTCAACTTGTTTAAAGAATGGTGTCAAAACGAGGAGGCATATTGTTGAAGAAAAACAATAAAGATTGTTGAGAAGGCCACATTAGCTATTGGAGTAATCGAATAGGGTAAAAAGGGCTATCACAATATCAGTATTGAGTTGTTGGAGTAATCAAATAGGGTAAAAAAGGCTACCACAACATTGTTATTGAGTTGTTGTGCCAAGATTAAAAATTAACAGTTCTAGTTACAAAGTTGAGAATCATAAGGACCTAGCTATATAACGTTTGAATTTGACAAACATGTTTGTATGTGCAAATCATGCACAATAAAATTGTATTATGTAATGTAATTAGGGACATACGTTAATAGCCACATCAAAATAAAATTGAATCATGTAAATGTAATTAGGGACATAGGTTAATAGCCACATCAAAGATTAGAAACAAGAAAACTTCAAAAAATGCTGGAATAAACTTAGATTGTTGATGCATTTTTTCTGATACTTCGAAGTGAGCTTGAGTGACAATCATTAGGAATCACGAAATTGGAAGATGGTTACTTTTTTAGAAACACAGAAGACAAAGGCCCATCATATATTACAAACCATAACACAAAAAAATGACATGTGATCTACATCATATATTGCAAAAAGCATTCGTCGCATTTGAAAAATCTACTTTAAATATTGCTTTATGTTTGCATGTGTACCTTATAATAGAGTGATTAGCTTTGGTATAACTAATGCATTAAATAAGGACTAATACAACACATTTTGACAACCATATTAACAAAAGGTCAATCCCTTACCACCATATGAATAAGAAACTACTAAGTACACCATATTATTTATATATGCGTTAGACATTAATGATCACTAAAGGGGTCACTCAATGAAGCTAAACCAGATATTCACTTGTTTTATCATTATAATGTAAATTTAATGCACCTTACATGTCGGTCAACGAGGAACTTAGCTTTGCAACTAAGTCAGTGAAGGAACATTGAGGTGGTGAAACTCTCACAACGGGATACCTAGGCATGCTCGAGTTTGTAGGCAACAGAATTAGCCATGCCCATCTCGGTTCTCTGTTTCTTTTTCTTACACATGAGAGAAAGATACAAGGATTAGTGTTAACGTGGGGGGCGACGGGAGGGGGAGGAGAACTCCCTCCTTCCGTAACATTCTCATTAACAAAACTACTTAATTAGGCGATAAACACTTATGGGAGGCACCTTAGGGTACAAGTAGTCACCTATTCTTGGAGATCGATGGCAAGCAAGTCTGAAAGGCCAATGTATTCCAAAAGTTGTTAAGAACCCCAGGTTTGTCATCCCATCCGAATGTTTCGATGATCATAGAAAGCATATGAGAGATCATGCTTTTATTTGCAAATTTATTGGAGGGTGGCCTAGAGAGAGAGAACTAGAGAGGTGGATTCAACTCACATGGCAACCTTGAGAAGAAGTTGATTTAAGATTGGGGCTTAAAGGATTTTTCACTGTTATATTCTCTAATCTGGAAGATAAAGCAAGAATCTCCGAAGGAGAGCCTTACTTCTACAATAATGCGAGACTTTATATTAGGCATTGGAAAACATGCTTCAATTCGAACAAAGAAGATTTTTTTGCAGCTCTGGTTTGGGTCTGTTTATACTCTTCTAGTTGATTTTTGGGTTCCAAAAATTTTGGAGGGCATTGGACAAGCCCTAGGGTGATTTGTCAAGATTTCAGAGGTTACGAAATGAGGTAAGAACATGTCCTATGCTCGATTATGTGTTTATAGTAGTATATTGCAACCCTTGTTGGAATCGATAGAGTTGGACTATCAAGGAGAAATATGGAATCAAACAATTGATTATGAACATATACCTTTTTGATGCCGTCTTTGCCACGACAATGGCCATTTATTCAGGGATTTCCCACAGAAAAGGAAGGGGTAAAACAATGGAGGAAATTAGGAAAATGATGGGTTCGCCAACGTTACATCTAAGCAATGAAATTTGCGAGGGCAACCCCTTCCCACAATTCACCTCTTAGAGGAAAGAAACTATTTTTCGGCTTATGGAAGTGATGGAAAAGGATCAACTTACCCTTGTTGATCAATTAATGTTAGACACAAATGTATCAAAACTAAGAAAAGCAACCCCAGAAAAGGAAGATGTATCAAAACTCTAAGAAAAGCAACCCCAGAAAAGGAAGATGTATCGAAACTCTAAGAAAAGCAACCCTAGAAAAGGAAGATGGACGCTGACACTCCTCGGGAGAGTGACTTTGATTTCTTTGGTTTACCAAGTTTTGAGGAAGTAGCTCTTTTAATGAAACAAGATTCAAACGTCTACATAGAGGAGGAGACTCTTTTGGCAGGTATGGTGAATCACTGAGCCCATCAAGATATTGGAGAATTAACAAAAGAACAATGAGAGCAATATGCAGTGGCTTATCTTAATTGGAAAACAAAGTGGAGATTATCCTCTAAAGAAGGGAAAGGGGCTCGATCTCTTCAAGCTCTATAGGATAAAGGGAAAGAGATACATATTTATCAAAGGACATAAAAAATAAAGGTAAGAAGAATAAGAAGGCTTCGTTACAAACTACAAGCGAAAATCTTGTCAATTTAGGACAGGTAAATGTCTTACCAGATGTATTTCCGTCTCTATAACTACCTTGAAGATGAGGATATTAACATGGAATATAAGAGGACTAAATAGCAAGGGGGAACATACATATCTTAGAGATAGGATACAATAGTAATTTTAAAGGGAACCAAATTTTTGGGGGAAAATTAACCCCCATTTCTGATAGCTGTTGGAAAGGCTATCATAGCATGGCCCCTGATGCAAAGAGCAGTGCAGGTGATCTGGCGATTTTGTGGAATGCTCTTCAGGTAGTATTCCAAGACTGGTTTACTAGTCCCAGAACCCTGACAGGGAAGTTTCAGTGTATAGGAATGACAGAGGAAGTCTATCTAACAGTAGTATACGAACCCACAACAGTGGGGGAGAAGCGTCTCTTTCTGGAGCAGATCGTAGCCATGAAGCAGATGGTGGGAAACTCGTTATGGATTGTAGGTGGGGACTTTAACTTAATTATGTCGCTTAAGGAGAAGAAAGGTGGAGTTTGAAGATTGGATACATAAGTTGCTTCCTTTGACACCTATATAGAACATCTCAAGTTGGTGGACATATCAACTATTAATGGTTTGTACACTTGGAATAGCCGTCGAGATGGGAAACATCAAATAGCAAGTCGATTAGACCGTTTCTTTCTCTTTGAGGAGGTGATGCATAAATATTTTTGTGGAGGCGAATATTATGCCTTGCCTCATATCGGACCACTAGTCGATGAGGCTTGAGTTGGATCTAAAGGAAGCCCCATGCAACTGACCGTTTAGGTTTGAAACATTTTGGTTTCAGGGTATTGGATTCCTTGATATCCTAAACAAATGGTGGTTAGGGATTGATGTATATGGTACCACTAAAACGCAGGCGTTCCATTTTAAGCTTAAAACATTGAAGGAGCGGGTGAAACTTTGGAACACACAAGTTTTTGGTAATATCTGACAAGAGAAAGCAAAGATGGAAGGCAAAATGAAAGAGATCCAACAATGCTTGCTTTTGGAAGGTAGATCCCCTCAAATGATAGTCCAGGAAGGGATCACACTCAGCCAATTGGAACAACAACACAAATAGGAAGAAATACTTTGGCGACAAAAATCTAGGGTTTAGTGGCTTAAGGAAGGAGAAAGGAATTCCAAATTCTTTCATAATTCTATTTTACAACACCATCATAACAAGAAGATTTTCTCAATTATGGGAACGAACGAGGAAAGGAAAATCCATCATCAAGACATAGAACATGAACTGGTAAGGTATTTTCATTATATTATGTCGGAGTCTCCATCTTCCAGATAACCAACTATTAATACTGTCATCCATCATATCCCTAGACTTATTACCAAAGAACAAAATTTCGCTCTCATGACACTGATTTCATCTCAGGGAGTAAAGATGGTAGTAATTGATATGTCTACAAACAAATCCCCTGGCCCTGGCGGGTTCACCTCCGACTTCTTTAAGGCATGTTGGACCTTTTTAGGCCAAGATATTTGAGTTGGTAGAAGAATTTAGAAAGATTCAATAAATTTATGCTAGCCTAAATGCCACATTTCTTACCCTTATTCCAAAAAGTGGAAACTTGGAGAATCCTTTAGGGTTTTTTCCTATTGCCTTGTGCAATGTGATATATAAGATCATTTCCTTGGTGATGGTGAATCGATTGAAGACCTTGCTCCCAGGATTGATTTCACCGGAACAAACATGTTTTGTAGAGGGTCGCCACACCACAGATGGTATAATTGCAGCGCAAGGAATAATTCACACTTTATGAGCAAGGAAACGAACAAGTATGCTAATTAAATCGGATTTAGCTAAAGCATATGATCGAATTAGCTGGGCTTATTTGTTACAGATCTTAGAGGCATTCATATTTTCTACAAAGTGGATTGCTTTGATAGAATCCCTTATCTCAATGACATTCTTTTCAATACTCATCAATGTGTCACCTTCTTCCACCTTCATCCCTTCTAGAGGTATTAGACAAGGTGATCCTCTCTCTCCATTCCTATTAATTTTGTCTATGGAACGGCTTCGGAGAATGTACAAGAATTCTTGTTTGTTGGGTCATATTTTAGGGTTACATTTGCTTGGTCAAGACCTTCCAGTCACTCACCAACAATTTGTAGATAATGTGCTTCTCTTTGGGCCACCCACAACAAAAGAAGTGGAAGGTCTCAGACGCATATTGCAAAGTTTTATGGAGGCTTTAGGAACTATAATAAATACTAATGAAACAAATATCCTCTTCTTTAATTGCGAGGAAGCAATTTAGGCACACCTAATATCTGATTTGGGTTTTCATCAAGCTCAAATTCCGTTTAGATACCTCAGGGTGCCTCTTGTTTTAAACTATAAATGTTCCTCAAATTGGGAAGATCTTGTGGAAAGAGTGTGACAAAAGATCATCAATTGGTCTTTTTGGGCTCTAAACTTTGCAGGTTGATTAGTCCTCACTAAACCGATTCTACATAAAATTCCTAATTAACAAATGATGGTGATGCCTATTCCAAAAATTGTTCGCAGTTGTCCTTGTTCTCTGTGGATTGACTTCCTTTGGAGAGGGTCAACTAAAGAGCGAAGGTCGTATTTAATAGGTTGGAAAAACTCATTCGACCAAAATCTGCAGGCGGGTTGGGTCTGCGCCTGCTCAACACAACGTATGGTATGAAACTATGGTGGCAATGGACTAAGGGAGGACTAGAGCTCTAGATACACATTTGGGTGAGAAAATATGCACCCTCAAGCACTCAAGAGGACCGATTGGGGATGAAGGAGGATATCCAAGGTTCTCGTATATGGAATTAGGCTCATGATTTTAAACAAGAGGTGCGTAAACACACTTTCTGGGAAATATGAAGAGGGACCACAACATCTTTTCGGGAAGATGCATGGCATCAACTTCCTTGTCTAATAGAAAAGGAGAACCTCCTTCCTATTAAAACCTAATCACAATATTTGGGTGTGTTATCACAATAAACTTTTTGCATTTTTAAATCTTTTTTGGAAAATGCTAACAGTGGTAGTGTCAGTATTTAAATTTGTAATAAACATGGAAAAATTCTTGATAGCAGGGTGTCAACATTTTTTGGAAATTTGAGTAAATAAGCAAAGAAGTTTGCAGTCATTTTCCAAGATTTAGAAGGACTCAAAGCCTACATCGGACCCTCTCCATTGGAAAGTGCTCTGAACAATCTTTCCAACAATAAGTAGAAGTCCAAAAATGGACTCCTGGATCAAAAGATATGGCCTGTTGATGTTTAAGGGTTTGAAGCCTTTGAAAGGAAGGAAAAAGAGCATATCGGAGGTCCAGGGGATATCGCATATCACATATAGGACTTCCATAGCAAATTGGTAATCGACGAATCGACGGGTCCTGTATAATCGACAATCGTCCATTGACGAGGACTAGGGCACATCGCACATTGACGATCGTATATCCATGGCACATAGTATATCGACGCTCTGCGATTGACGAATCGACGATCGCATATCGAAAAATTTTGCGACATGCAAATATTGCGATATGCAATGTTGTGATTTAATAAGCTGTGATATAAAGCGTCGATAGTGTTAAACTGCTGGGAAAAAGTGCCGATAGTGTTAAATTGCGGGGGAACGCCGAAACAAATTTACAAAGAAATTCATCGCAAAACCAAGGTAGGACGGGCCCTTTTCTCTCTCTTCTAGCGGGACATGTGGCGGAATATGATTGGTTACAATAAAGAGACGTGGCATTTGACGTGGCAGTATAGAGGGACACATTGGAGGCAATTTTGGTAGTTTGAGGGGTGATAAGGGGGAAATCAGGGTGAGACATGGCATCACTCATGAGGTGCCATGTGGCAGCGATGATGTCATAGTCGGAGGTCGCAAATTAGATGTTGAGGGATATCAACGTTTTGTAACACTTGCCACTTAAAAAAGCTCTGATTGAAAAGTTCCGATAGAGGGGCTGGCACATGGTCATTAAGAATTAAATAACTCAGGGGCTAAAGCGGTTTACAATGGAAAACAACCCCCGATAGCGAATAAAAGCCTTAGCACCTCAAGGGTACGCAATATGGTCACAACCCTCGGTCTTATGACAAAGAAAATGCGAGAAAGCGATAAACAAAAGGGGGCCAAGGGAACATTGGAGCTCGCTGTTTTGTAACATCTTTTAATTAAAAAGTCCCAACAAGTAAAGCTTTGATTGTGGAACGTAGAAGGTAAGAAGATGAATGGGTTGACAGATGCAAGGAGAAAAGCTCAAGGGGATGAGGAATATTGGTGAAACAATAAAGCGAAGACTTCTTCGATAAGATAGTATAGAGAATTGAAGGTGTATGAGTCGGTATCTATTGAATCACATGAAAAGAGGAATCGCAGTTTGGAATGGACAATCAAAAATCTTGTGCGAAAACAACTACAACCACTCCAGATTTAAAAGGCAGAAGACCAACATTAATAAACAAATTTCTAGATTTTAAGGCTAAAGATTTCCTACTAGAGTTGAAGAAGAATGAAGAAGCAATTTTGATGGATTTTTGCAGAGGGACCTGTTATGTTAGCAGAAAATCTAAAACTACAATTTTGGGACCTGTTCTACTATCAAGGGAGGCAGTGGACAAATATTTCTTTTGCTTGAATGCAATCATATTTTCCTATAGTTATTCTAGGACATACAAGATATTTTTAAGTTTATCTTCTGCATACATGAACTTGAGAGATATTTAAAATATCTTTGTTTCTATAATTATGTGAGGACTATTATTTTGTAAAATTGTTATGTGAAACACTATATAAACAATTTATGAATATGTAAACAAAGTTGGATTTTATTTGAGAAACACTTGTAGTCCAAATATATTTGAGCAATCTTGAATGTATTCAGAGTGTTTAAAGAGTAGTTAGTAGCAAATCCATGTGTTGCTTCTCCCTGTCAGTGTTTTCTTTGTTATATAATTGTCTTCTTCCATGTATGAGAATGTTAGTTTATGAGATTGGATTTCATTGATGCTCCCATCTTAAATTATAAGTCATTAATATTTGTTATTCTGGTCATCTATAAACTCTGTTTTCTTCCAGTCCTCCTTTCTTCCAAATCTCCCAAATAGTCAAAGGACTCGTGACTTTCATGCTTTGTACAACCTACTCATTGGAGTTGTGATCTCATTTGTTTAATAGATGGACTCCATCCCCAACGATTTTGAAGATCACCCAACTAATTTATCCATAGATCTAAATCTGGCTACTTGAACTCAATTGCACAAAACCTTCTACTACAGTGACCATAGAGTAGTTGAGTTTTACAGAGAGACCCCTCTTTGGGTTGAAGGGCCATTTTCAACCTAGAAGAGGTTTGAGGTTACCTTGGTTATTTCCTTCCAAAGCTAGGGAAATTTCTAAGTGCTAACAGGGTGCTGTTAAGGTTTCTCACTTTTGGAAACCATATGAAGATTACCACCTTTGGAGGCAATGGAAGGGGAAATATGATTGGCCTACTTCAGAAGGCTCACTCCCTTGGGAATATTTTCATAAAACAATGGCAGAGAGACATATCAAAATCTCTCAAAAAGAAGACATCCTTCGGTGGGGTCACCAATAAACAGATAAATTTTCTCTACAAGAATCCTACTCCCTCATTGCTAGCTCCCTAGTACTTGAAAAGCTAAAGTTATGGAGCAAGATTTGGGACAAAACATGGTGTCCAAAACTCTCTACATTTCCGTGCTTAATAACATGGGGTTTCCTGCTAACATGGGATCGTATCTGGCAAAAGGGAATCGTGGGACCCTCAATATGTTATCTATGTCGCCAAGAGGAAGAGTCGACAAATAATATCCTTCTCTCCCACCCTTCTTGCAAGTGACACTTGGGACCTCCTACCTCATCTCTTTGGTCTCCATCGCCCTTTTTCAGAGGACTTGAAAACATTACTGGAGTGATGGTTTTATTGTAAGTTTACAAACACAATTGTTTCTCGGGCATGGAAGCTGACATTAGGCTTCTTCCTCTGGAACTTATGGAAGGAGTGCAATCTCAGACTTTTTTGTATGAAGAGTAGATCTGCCCCAATTTTAGAAGATGCGATCTTGTTGAATATTCTGGAAACTATTCTATCTCTACCCTGGTCCAAGGATGATCGACTAATAGAAGAATATGAGCATTCCATTATGAGGAACCTCAATTTAAATTCGTTAACGTGTATAACTTATCAACTCTAGCCTCCTAGATAAAGTCACTCTTTAGAGGAATTGTATATTCCGCCGCCTCCTTCCTTTCTCTAATTAAGTTTTTACAATGCCTCTAAAGGAACCCTGGTGTCGTTGGAGGTGGATTGGTTTTCCGTGATGTCAATTCCATACCCCTACGGATTTATGCTTGTTCTCGTGGCATGGTTACAAACAACTTGGAAATGTTTCTAGCGCTCGAAAGAGGTCTTCAGATTGTAGTTATTTCAAACTCCTTCAAGTTCATGTTGATTCACAGGTTGTGATAAGTTGTGTTCATAAGTTGTTAGATGGAAAACCTGCTCATAAAGTGGCACACAATTGGCGTCTTTTGGAGGTGGTTTCCAATATTCAACACTTATTGATCCAGATCTTGGGGGGATGCCCCCAAGATCTAAAATATTGAAATGGATTTTGGGGGAAAGGCCCCCAAGATTTGAGAAATTGAAATGCTAGAAAAAAAAGAGGAGAATGCCCAATAAAAAAAAACCACAAAGATTTTTTTTATTAAAATGGAGAATCACTATAAAAGCTACATTGTGGTGGAAAAACTGTCCTTTTACAAAATGCGATTCGTTACTTATAGCCTTTCTCGGTTACAATACCATGGGTAAATTCCATGGGTGAATGAATACCATGGGTGGATGTCACAATACCATGAGTGAATGAATACCATGGGTGGATGCCACTTACAATACCATGGGTGGGTGCCACTTACAGTACCATGGGTAAATTCCATAGGTGGATGAATACCATGGGTTGATCCCATCTTTTATTTGGATCATTCCTCTCTCCTTAAGAAGCAATGGTCCCCATTGTGTGAAGTTCCCTCTTACTAAGCCTTTGTTGAATATGAAGAGCCACTGAAGAGAATGGTTTTATGTGGTTAACCCATAACCATGATGAACGAAGATCCGAGGATAGAGATACCCTGTAATGTTTGTGACCAACTGTGACACTGATAGTGTGCGGTCTAGCAAATGAACTTCGATGAAATGTGGGTTTGTGGATGATCCATAACCATGATGAACGTACATCCGAGGATAGAGATACCCTGTAATGCTTGTGACCAACTGTGATACTGACATTGTGCAACCTAGAAAATGGACTTCGAAGAAGTGTGGGTCTATGGATGAACCATAACCATGACAAATGAAGATCCGAGGATAGAGATACCCTATAATGCTCATGACAAACTGTGATAATAACAGTGTGTGATCTAGCAAATGGACTTTGATTACAAGGATTTTGTGCGGTTGAACCATGATCATGATGTTGATTGTTGATGAAGTAGAAGGTGCCTACATAGCCTGGGGTGGGAGGGCATGTCTCCAAATAACCCAAGCTGGATGCTGCTATGCTGAAACTGATGAATGTGAGGCAGGTGCCTACTAAAGCGGGGTGGGAGGGCACATCTCCAAAGGGAACATGCTTTGAATGCTGCCCCTGAATTAAAATGGACATAACTCGGTCAATATAACTCAGAATATTTATTGTAGCATGTTTTTGTAAATAAAAGGACCATTTTGCATCTTCCCATGTGTTGGAAATCCTTATTTGGACACTTTAGAATCTCAGATTCGCACTGGAACTTTTCCACCGTCACAAAAGTTGTGGAAAAGAAAAAAATTAAAATCAACCATATCTCCCACATCCGAACTTCGATTCGACCCATTTTTTTTGAAATTGAGTGATTTTCGAGAGGAGCTCAGATCTACAACCACTCTTTTGAAATTCTGCACCAAAATTGCAAAAACAGATAGGAGAGCCGCCGTTAATGAATTGTCATAAGAAACATTTCTGCAACATAGCTGATTTTAAATCAATGATGATATCTCCCTCATATGGACTCCGATTCGACCGATTTTTTATTTATTTTTTATTTTTTATAATTTGGGTATTTTTTTGAAAGGAATCAAGATCTGCTATTTTTTTTTGTAAACTTTGCATGAAAAATTTCAAATCTGATTTGTACACTCGCGGCCCAAAAACATTCCTGCAAAAAAATGAAAAAAGAAAAATTCTTCCTACTTGGCCCAAGAAAATTCTCTGTGGAGGACATAGCACATGCCTGAAGTTTTTTGAATATTGCTGCAAAATTTGAAATTGAAATATGCATCAAACCCTCATTATCATTAAATCATAACTTGCTCTAATATCACTGATCCAGATCTTAGGGGGAGGCCCCCAAGATCTAAAATATTGAAATAGTTTTTGGGGGAAAGGCCCCAAAGATCTAAAAAATTGAAATGCCATGAATAAAAAGAGGAGAATACTCAATAAACAAAACAACAAAGATTTTTTTTATTAAAACTCAAAATCACTATAAAAGCTACATTGTGGTGGATAAACTGCCCTTTTACAAAATGCAACTCGTTACTTATAGCCTTTTTCGGTTACAATACCATGGGTGAAAGAATACCATGGGTGGATTCCACTTACAATACCATGGGTGGATAAATACCATGGGTGGGTGCCACTTACAATACCATGGATGGATGAATACCATGGGTTGATGCCATTTTCTATTCGGATCACTTATTACCTAAGTTTGATTATATTGTAGTTCATCACACACATCAGGATGGAAATCGAGTGGCATATGTGCTGGAAAATTGGGGCTATCATGAGTCAAACTATGCCTTGGATGAAGATTGGATGAGTGCCTTAGAGGCAAAAAAAGTTTCCATATTATATATAGATGGGTGGAGGTAGATATAGTCTCCATATTAAAAGTGCGTGCGAGGATTGATTACCACATTATTACCATGCAGAGGAAATAATAGCAGAAGAGGTGACACTTGTTGGGGGGCGTGCCACTCCTCACAACTGTACATCTCCGGACCGCGCGAGGCGCTTACCTAGATCAATGATGACTTGGGTATACCAAACCTAGTCCTCTCATGATAAACTCCCAGCCACGATCGTAGTATGGGATTCATACGACAATCGGTAAGTGCTCAGAAGCATTGGTTGGTGATGGAGGGATTGGTTATCAAAGGAATGGAGTCTGACAAAATAATTGTGAGCTCATTTATGGTTGTTTGTACCAAGGAGGGAATGTGGGCTTCAATCGAGGAGTCACACATTACACCGGTCTATGTCCTAACCATACATGCAGTGGAATGATCGTTTAAATTCTAATATAGGGTGGTCATTCCCCCACTGCAATTACATGAATGTTATAGCAGGGTGGTGGTCTCTCAACTCTACGTTGGGTGGAATTCAACCTTTCTTGCTATACGCTAGCTCTTGGCCTCTGTACTAGGTATATTCCATCTTCGTTGAGGGATATTTTGATGTTCCTTCTTAGTGTTGGGATACTTTCTATTTTTATGTTTCGTCTTTGTGTTTGTCCATAGAAAACTGGTTGTGTTTCCACAGAATAGGTCCATCAAGCAAGGGTCCATGTTTTTTGTTTTGTTCCTTCACCACATAGGAAACGAGCTTGATTTTGAGCTCGTGGCAGTGCTTTCCACTGCGTCGCTTCAAGGCTTCACCTGTCGGGGATTTCTTTTAGTTGTCCAGTTTTGGTATGTGGGGTGTGGTTCCCGAGCACTTTTTCTATTTGGTTTTGAAAGCATTCAATTGGTTTCGTTATCCTTTCTTTGGAAATGATTTTATCATATCGCATGGATTTGGTCTCTCCAGTTGGGTAACTATCAATTCCCTCTGCCCTCACTCAAAACTGAGCCCTTTGTGCTCAACTACCCTTGGTTCTATAATTTTCTACCCTATCCCTTTCGTCTAGTCTTTTGTTTCAAATTCCAACATGGGTTTGGTACGATGATGTGGTGTTACACACTTTCCATTCTAAAAGTGCTTAGCCACAACGCCTTTGGTTAGATGGTTCGATACACAATCTTGCTCGGGTTCTTCATTATTAGTTCCACACATTTGTTCCAATCTTTGGTTACAATTAACACATACGTTTAGTGCACAAACATTCCAGGTCCACTCCTGTTGCCAACCAATTTTGTTTTCTTTGGTCTTTATGGATCCTCGACAACGAATGCTGAGTCGTTGAGGTGGTGAAACTAGTTCCTCTTCCCATTGCCGCCGACTCTTTTGTTGGGAATCAATGGCCAATTTCTTTGATACAGTCCCTCCTGAGTTTAGGAAGGAAATCCTCCTTCTTGAGTCGAAGGAGTTTGGAGATCAAGCTTACTTCTCAAGTTCATAAATTGTAGGTGATTCTCTAAAGTGGGTCTAGATCCAAGAAGGTTTTAGAAGCGCAAGTGATGAGCCCCAATTTTGGTACAATTCGGGCTCATTTTGGCCCACTTTACTTGCTCAAACCATTCATCTTTCTTTGCTTATGCATGCATTTCTTAGTTATTTCGTGTCGTTTGTAGGAGGAAGGCTAGACACTTTATCCACGTGACTAATGCATTGTGATTTCAGGTTTTTGCATGGAAAAAGGGGAACA
>APFE031219914.1:85684-99206 GCA_000404065.3 Pinus taeda
TCACCAATAAACAGATAAATTTTCTCTACAAGAATCCTACTCCCTCATTGCTAGCTCCCTAGTACTTGAAAAGCTAAAGTTATGGAGCAAGATTTGGGACAAAACATGGTGTCCAAAACTCTCTACATTTCCGTGCTTAATAACATGGGGTTTCCTGCTAACATGGGATCGTATCTGGCAAAAGGGAATCGTGGGACCCTCAATATGTTATCTATGTCGCCAAGAGGAAGAGTCGACAAATAATATCCTTCTCTCCCACCCTTCTTGCAAGTGACACTTGGGACCTCCTACCTCATCTCTTTGGTCTCCATCGCCCTTTTTCAGAGGACTTGAAAACATTACTGGAGTGATGGTTTTATTGTAAGTTTACAAACACAATTGTTTCTCGGGCATGGAAGCTGACATTAGGCTTCTTCCTCTGGAACTTATGGAAGGAGTGCAATCTCAGACTTTTTTGTATGAAGAGTAGATCTGCCCCAATTTTAGAAGATGCGATCTTGTTGAATATTCTGGAAACTATTCTATCTCTACCCTGGTCCAAGGATGATCGACTAATAGAAGAATATGAGCATTCCATTATGAGGAACCTCAATTTAAATTCGTTAACGTGTATAACTTATCAACTCTAGCCTCCTAGATAAAGTCACTCTTTAGAGGAATTGTATATTCCGCCGCCTCCTTCCTTTCTCTAATTAAGTTTTTACAATGCCTCTAAAGGAACCCTGGTGTCGTTGGAGGTGGATTGGTTTTCCGTGATGTCAATTCCATACCCCTACGGATTTATGCTTGTTCTCGTGGCATGGTTACAAACAACTTGGAAATGTTTCTAGCGCTCGAAAGAGGTCTTCAGATTGTAGTTATTTCAAACTCCTTCAAGTTCATGTTGATTCACAGGTTGTGATAAGTTGTGTTCATAAGTTGTTAGATGGAAAACCTGCTCATAAAGTGGCACACAATTGGCGTCTTTTGGAGGTGGTTTCCAATATTCAACACTTATTGATCCAGATCTTGGGGGGATGCCCCCAAGATCTAAAATATTGAAATGGATTTTGGGGGAAAGGCCCCCAAGATTTGAGAAATTGAAATGCTAGAAAAAAAAGAGGAGAATGCCCAATAAAAAAAAACCACAAAGATTTTTTTTATTAAAATGGAGAATCACTATAAAAGCTACATTGTGGTGGAAAAACTGTCCTTTTACAAAATGCGATTCGTTACTTATAGCCTTTCTCGGTTACAATACCATGGGTAAATTCCATGGGTGAATGAATACCATGGGTGGATGTCACAATACCATGAGTGAATGAATACCATGGGTGGATGCCACTTACAATACCATGGGTGGGTGCCACTTACAGTACCATGGGTAAATTCCATAGGTGGATGAATACCATGGGTTGATCCCATCTTTTATTTGGATCATTCCTCTCTCCTTAAGAAGCAATGGTCCCCATTGTGTGAAGTTCCCTCTTACTAAGCCTTTGTTGAATATGAAGAGCCACTGAAGAGAATGGTTTTATGTGGTTAACCCATAACCATGATGAACGAAGATCCGAGGATAGAGATACCCTGTAATGTTTGTGACCAACTGTGACACTGATAGTGTGCGGTCTAGCAAATGAACTTCGATGAAATGTGGGTTTGTGGATGATCCATAACCATGATGAACGTACATCCGAGGATAGAGATACCCTGTAATGCTTGTGACCAACTGTGATACTGACATTGTGCAACCTAGAAAATGGACTTCGAAGAAGTGTGGGTCTATGGATGAACCATAACCATGACAAATGAAGATCCGAGGATAGAGATACCCTATAATGCTCATGACAAACTGTGATAATAACAGTGTGTGATCTAGCAAATGGACTTTGATTACAAGGATTTTGTGCGGTTGAACCATGATCATGATGTTGATTGTTGATGAAGTAGAAGGTGCCTACATAGCCTGGGGTGGGAGGGCATGTCTCCAAATAACCCAAGCTGGATGCTGCTATGCTGAAACTGATGAATGTGAGGCAGGTGCCTACTAAAGCGGGGTGGGAGGGCACATCTCCAAAGGGAACATGCTTTGAATGCTGCCCCTGAATTAAAATGGACATAACTCGGTCAATATAACTCAGAATATTTATTGTAGCATGTTTTTGTAAATAAAAGGACCATTTTGCATCTTCCCATGTGTTGGAAATCCTTATTTGGACACTTTAGAATCTCAGATTCGCACTGGAACTTTTCCACCGTCACAAAAGTTGTGGAAAAGAAAAAAATTAAAATCAACCATATCTCCCACATCCGAACTTCGATTCGACCCATTTTTTTTGAAATTGAGTGATTTTCGAGAGGAGCTCAGATCTACAACCACTCTTTTGAAATTCTGCACCAAAATTGCAAAAACAGATAGGAGAGCCGCCGTTAATGAATTGTCATAAGAAACATTTCTGCAACATAGCTGATTTTAAATCAATGATGATATCTCCCTCATATGGACTCCGATTCGACCGATTTTTTATTTATTTTTTATTTTTTATAATTTGGGTATTTTTTTGAAAGGAATCAAGATCTGCTATTTTTTTTTGTAAACTTTGCATGAAAAATTTCAAATCTGATTTGTACACTCGCGGCCCAAAAACATTCCTGCAAAAAAATGAAAAAAGAAAAATTCTTCCTACTTGGCCCAAGAAAATTCTCTGTGGAGGACATAGCACATGCCTGAAGTTTTTTGAATATTGCTGCAAAATTTGAAATTGAAATATGCATCAAACCCTCATTATCATTAAATCATAACTTGCTCTAATATCACTGATCCAGATCTTAGGGGGAGGCCCCCAAGATCTAAAATATTGAAATAGTTTTTGGGGGAAAGGCCCCAAAGATCTAAAAAATTGAAATGCCATGAATAAAAAGAGGAGAATACTCAATAAACAAAACAACAAAGATTTTTTTTATTAAAACTCAAAATCACTATAAAAGCTACATTGTGGTGGATAAACTGCCCTTTTACAAAATGCAACTCGTTACTTATAGCCTTTTTCGGTTACAATACCATGGGTGAAAGAATACCATGGGTGGATTCCACTTACAATACCATGGGTGGATAAATACCATGGGTGGGTGCCACTTACAATACCATGGATGGATGAATACCATGGGTTGATGCCATTTTCTATTCGGATCACTTATTACCTAAGTTTGATTATATTGTAGTTCATCACACACATCAGGATGGAAATCGAGTGGCATATGTGCTGGAAAATTGGGGCTATCATGAGTCAAACTATGCCTTGGATGAAGATTGGATGAGTGCCTTAGAGGCAAAAAAAGTTTCCATATTATATATAGATGGGTGGAGGTAGATATAGTCTCCATATTAAAAGTGCGTGCGAGGATTGATTACCACATTATTACCATGCAGAGGAAATAATAGCAGAAGAGGTGACACTTGTTGGGGGGCGTGCCACTCCTCACAACTGTACATCTCCGGACCGCGCGAGGCGCTTACCTAGATCAATGATGACTTGGGTATACCAAACCTAGTCCTCTCATGATAAACTCCCAGCCACGATCGTAGTATGGGATTCATACGACAATCGGTAAGTGCTCAGAAGCATTGGTTGGTGATGGAGGGATTGGTTATCAAAGGAATGGAGTCTGACAAAATAATTGTGAGCTCATTTATGGTTGTTTGTACCAAGGAGGGAATGTGGGCTTCAATCGAGGAGTCACACATTACACCGGTCTATGTCCTAACCATACATGCAGTGGAATGATCGTTTAAATTCTAATATAGGGTGGTCATTCCCCCACTGCAATTACATGAATGTTATAGCAGGGTGGTGGTCTCTCAACTCTACGTTGGGTGGAATTCAACCTTTCTTGCTATACGCTAGCTCTTGGCCTCTGTACTAGGTATATTCCATCTTCGTTGAGGGATATTTTGATGTTCCTTCTTAGTGTTGGGATACTTTCTATTTTTATGTTTCGTCTTTGTGTTTGTCCATAGAAAACTGGTTGTGTTTCCACAGAATAGGTCCATCAAGCAAGGGTCCATGTTTTTTGTTTTGTTCCTTCACCACATAGGAAACGAGCTTGATTTTGAGCTCGTGGCAGTGCTTTCCACTGCGTCGCTTCAAGGCTTCACCTGTCGGGGATTTCTTTTAGTTGTCCAGTTTTGGTATGTGGGGTGTGGTTCCCGAGCACTTTTTCTATTTGGTTTTGAAAGCATTCAATTGGTTTCGTTATCCTTTCTTTGGAAATGATTTTATCATATCGCATGGATTTGGTCTCTCCAGTTGGGTAACTATCAATTCCCTCTGCCCTCACTCAAAACTGAGCCCTTTGTGCTCAACTACCCTTGGTTCTATAATTTTCTACCCTATCCCTTTCGTCTAGTCTTTTGTTTCAAATTCCAACATGGGTTTGGTACGATGATGTGGTGTTACACACTTTCCATTCTAAAAGTGCTTAGCCACAACGCCTTTGGTTAGATGGTTCGATACACAATCTTGCTCGGGTTCTTCATTATTAGTTCCACACATTTGTTCCAATCTTTGGTTACAATTAACACATACGTTTAGTGCACAAACATTCCAGGTCCACTCCTGTTGCCAACCAATTTTGTTTTCTTTGGTCTTTATGGATCCTCGACAACGAATGCTGAGTCGTTGAGGTGGTGAAACTAGTTCCTCTTCCCATTGCCGCCGACTCTTTTGTTGGGAATCAATGGCCAATTTCTTTGATACAGTCCCTCCTGAGTTTAGGAAGGAAATCCTCCTTCTTGAGTCGAAGGAGTTTGGAGATCAAGCTTACTTCTCAAGTTCATAAACAACCGGGTTGATAAAATGAGAGACAGGAAGCCTCAGGAGTTGTAGAATTATTGCTACAATACTGGAGCTCACCAGCAAGCTTCACTTCCTTGATTCTATCACAATGCATCAACTAATGGAAAACTTGACGCAGATGGTATTTAGGGACAAACAGGTAGACAACTACAAGTTGTTTGCAGGGTAAGCGAAAAAATGGATCCTAGGGAACGTCTACTACAGTCTGGATGATATTTTCCCTCGGTTCTCAAGAGTTGAGAAATATGTTGTCTCAGATTCCAACACTAAATCAGAGGTTCATAATGAAATTCCTGTAGTTATCAATGCTATACCACTCAACATATCTCCTCCAGTTGTCTCTCCTCAGGGGAACTCCTCATCCCCATCTCCTATCATTATCTCTGACTGAAATGGATACCTTTATTGTAGCTCTCCCTTCTTGTTAGATGATCCCTAGTGATTGCTTGTGGTGACAACGATCGTTGGTTATGGAAATCTTTTGATCAAGTTCTCTATTTTCTTGTTTCAAATTGACATAGTTTCTAGTTGTATGTGGACTACATTGATTTTGGTTTTTTTTGTAAAATGGATACAAGGTTTTTAAAATACAAACTCTTTTACATTGTTTGTCAGGTATACTCATGTCAGTAAATAGATCAACAAACTTATGTCTCCATGAAATTATAGGGTACACCTAAATAAAGTCTATGTTTTAATGACTCAATAAATCACTTATATTTGACATAATCCTTTTTTTACTAATAAAAATCTTCTAATAATTACAAAAAATGAAACTAAACTACAATTACTCCAACACAATACCAACCCAATAGACATAAATCAAGCAACAACCATGGGCATATTAGAACAACTTACACAACACAAATGAGCATTTCCCTTCATGATCAAAGTGAATTCAACTAGAAACTTACATTGACTTTGTTGGCTATCAATACCATGAAGATGTAAAAAAGAATTAAGAAAAAGGAACCAAAAATAGCCTCAACATAAAAATATTTGAATAACAAGAGCTTTTGTCACAACCTACATGTGGAACCTAGGTCAAAACCCTATATTCAATATAAACTATGGATTCTTTCCATTATTGCTATTATTTTTATTTTATATCACTTAGTCACAACATGTCATTAAATGTATATTGTTATATTTAGAGTTTAAATTGGTGACCATTTGGTTCATGCCCTACAAATGTGGTTCAGTAAGTAGAGAAGTGGGAGAATTTTAACAGTGGTGTTGAATTTTACACTTTTAATGTGGTTTATTAAAGTAGATAAGTGTGAGAATTTTAATGTTTGTGTTGAAATTTACACTTTTATGACTTTTAAGTTTTTTCTCATATAGTAATGAACTAATTTGATCACAAAATATACTATATATTAGTTGAGTGAGACTTAACATGGTTCTATGTTAATTTTTGAGAAATCTAGAGTTAACATGAATTATGCTTGTTATATATATATATATATATATATTATAAATAATTTTGAGCAACATACTAATAAATATTTATTAATTTATATAATATATACTTTGTCTTTCTTTCTATATCTATAAATAGATAAATATTTACATTGATTTTTTGTTTTTTTTTTTGTTATTGATATTTAAAAAAAAATTACATGTCAACTCCATATTAAACATTGAAGGAATTACAAATCACCTGAGTACTTTGAATTACAATGCACATCAATAGAATAAGAAATCTCTCATTCTTTCTCTCTTATATATATATATAGAGAGAGAGAGAGAGAATTTTTACTCCATCGACAATGAAATTATTTTTGTTATTGATATTTTTAAATGTCACACATCTCCTTCAATATATATGTAAATTTCAATTACTTCATCTCTATATAATTATTTTTAATATAATTTTTTGTTATTGACATTGAAATGAATGACACATTTCCTTCTCACTAAATTTTAATATCAATATTATTTTTAAATGTCAAGTGTCAATTCCATTATTTGAGTAATGAAGGAATTACACATCTCCTTCATAATAAAAAAGTAAAAGCAAATATAAATAAAATTATAAATTTTTCTAAGTTCAATTACTTTATTTCACTATATAAAATTGATGTAAATTAAAATTAGAAATATTTTTTTTTATGATTAACGGAGATTGAAATATTTCTATTTTTATTATATTTTCAATAATAATTTTTAATTTATTAATATAAATATTATTTTAAAATATAATGTGGTGAGAAAATTATACAACAATTTCCCCATACTATAAAACACCTCTTATTATAATCATAAAACATAAATAAATACATTGATTCTCCACACTTTCATAACTAATACAATACACACTAATTCTGAACTCTTCCAACCATTAAAAATATTCTGAACTCTTCCCACCATTTAAAAATATGTGGTGGTGGTGGTGGTGGTGGTCCACTGAGACCAAACATTGGTCTATCGGACCTAAAGAAACAAATTATTTATTTTGATTTAAGATTTTATTTCTATGCTCAAAAAGCTTGGAGAGAAGCTTCCCTAGCTCACTATAATTTTGACATCGTAAAAGGCTAGAAAGGTCAGTATTGTAACAAAGATTGTGAAATTGAGATATCACTGATTTTCAACACTTTCATATACACTTTCATAACTAATACAATATATGGACTCTTGCCACAATTAAGAAAAAATTGAAGAATTATAGTATTGAAATCAATTTAAAAAAAAACAATTATATTTTAAAATAAGTCATCGTTAAATTCATATTAATTGAAATAAAAACACTTATTTGTTATATTAATAAATAGTAAATAACTATTTTTAATAGTATTATAAATAAAATAATTATATTTAAAATTCACAGTACGTTACAGGCATGCATATTCAAACTAACATAATATAAGATAATTCATAACATGGGAAATGTAGTTTTTATTAAATGTATATTTATTTTTCTTATTCATATTTTGTATATTCAAATAAATTAAATTAATATATATATTTTATTAAATTATTTAAAAATATTATTTATCATTTTTATTATATTAATATTTACTTTTTAGTTTATGATGATTATCATAATGTTTTAATTGTTTCTATTGAAGATCAATTTTGGTCTATTGATCTAAAGAACAAATTTGTTTAGTTTTGATTTTAGGATTTTATTCCTATACTCAAAAAGCTTGGAGACAAGCCTCCAAAGCTCATTGTAAAAGGCTAAAAAGATTAGTTTTGCAACAAAGATTTTGAAACCGAAATCTAATGATTTTGAAACTGAAATCTCGTGTGGTTGTATGCCAGACACTCTATAATTTTAGATTAAAAATAATTTATTATATTTTTATATAATATTACTTTTTATTTCAACGCATCTTACTCTCTTTTATAATAAATTATTATTTAATATATTTAATTAAATATAGATTAAAAAATAAATGTAATATATAATTTAAATAAAAAGTTCCTTATACAACTTCAATTTTCTAAGATTTTTCTCACTCAACTCAAATTACCACTCAACTGAAGTAGAAATAACTAAGACTCTTCATCCAATTACAAGAAGTTTCCTTTTTCTTGATATTATTGGTTTATAAGTTATTTAAGTTTAAATATTCTTTCAGATTTTCTCAGTATAAAATATATTATATTGTGTAATAATGAGAATTAATATCCTTATATAACACCAAGGTGAGTATAAAAAAAACTTGCTTTGGTAATAATAGAACTTCATAATTTTATATGACATAGGGTAAAATTGTTTATTTGGTCTTATTTTATGATTTAATATTTATATGACATAATATTAAATTTTATTTTCTTAGTTTCGTTATGATTTTAAAAATATATTAGTTATTATTTATTTTAAAGTTTAGAGGGTAAGCCAATAAATTCAGTAATATTGATGAAATATTTTTTTATATTAATGATTTTTAAGTAATATTAAAAATTAGAAAAGTAAATAAATAAGATTATAAATAAGAAAAGTAAACCAATAAAATTAATAAAATAAAAAGAAATATTGTTCATATTGATGACTTCTAAGTAATATTAAAAAGTATTATAAATGAAAAAAATGAAAAATTTGTATCCAATTTAGGATGCATATAGTTATCTCAATTTACTTTTGTTGGGGTGGTGTTAATTATTAGGATGGTAGATCTCAGGCTTTTGTGATCTATAATTTTGTAAGTCTTTCGGATTAATACTCATGTGATTAATCCGAAAGACATGCTTACTACATTAGGATGGTGTTAATCATTGCTTAATAAATGTATGTAGCTAAGAAAAGAGAAATGGTGTATGTATTTTTTTTAGGACAATCCATTGTATTGTTGTATTTTTTACTTCTATTTTTGAAATTTTTTATTTGTGGCCCAATTCCCTGCATATAGAGGATTAACAATTAAATGGGAACATTATATTATATATATATTTATATATATATATATATTTATATATATATATATATATATATAGATATATATATATAGATATATATATATATCCAGGGTTAGCTTAATTGGTATGTCTCTATTGTAAAGCACCTTTTTTATGGAGAGGTCACAGGTTCATTCCTCTTGACACTCCTGGTGTTAGGCTATGTAGTTGAGATAACAGGAAGTGATCCCTTTGGGTAGAACTACCTGGTACAAATATTTTGTGGATGTAGCGGTCACCAATCTCTGAGGTCCATGAAACACATGGAAAAAGACACACACACATACATTTGTATTCATTTTTGATTGAGGTTAAACACTTAATCTACATTTTTAATACTTTCATTCATACATACATTTATGCCTTCTTGAATGGGGTTTTATTCACATTTAACTCTATTGTGTAACATTCAAAATCCCTCAAAGCAAGCTTAAACCCAACAATGATATATTCCAACTAATCACTATTAATAAAGGTGTTTGAATTCTTCATACACTTCATACAATTTTGATATGTAAACCACTATGGATATTTTATTGAAACATTTTGTCACGACAAATTTTACAAATTTCTACAAACTCTTCATTAATTGGTGTTTTACTTAAGATTCTAATCTAACTTTACTAGCTTAGCACACAAAAATGACATAAGCTATGACTAAACTAAAAGAAGCTAAAACAAATGCCACATTATCCACACAATGAATACAAGAATGTACTTTGGGATAACTTATCCAAAAGTTAAGGACCATGCCTTGCTACTTTCTTCGTAGTTATGAAGTTCAAATACAAATAAAGGTGAACTAATTATGAAGTTGCTATGGGAATTGCGATTTGTATAATTTCTATAAGGTCTTCTACTTCCCCTATTTTGCTCACATATCCCATTTCCTTGCTTTGCTTAACTATGGAACAATAATCAATATGATAATAATGGAACCTTTCTTAATGACCTTATAGTTAATAATGTCTTTATCACTTTCTAGGGTTACTGTTAGGGCTTTCACATGCCTTAACTCCGAACTAGAGTCAAGGGTTTTGGATTGTCTAGAATCTTCTTGAAAATCCACACATGATTTTAAGGTCCATGTGTCTGAGTGATGATATTTAATGTGGCATCTATTTGATGCAATGATGTCTAATAAGATAGGTCAATTAGTGGGAAACATAACTTCCTCATAAGAACTTTATTGCATGCTCTTCACTTCATTGTAAAGTTCTTCATGTGTAGAACAACCTTAGGAGATCGATCATAAAGCAATAACATCTATTAGTACCTTCAAGAAAGTTTGGAGTCTTTTGGAAGAACCTTATGAGACTATGACTTGTTATTTTTATCTAGCCTTTTAGATGAGTCAAACGACATTATATTCATCACTTTAACAAGATCAACATTATGGTAAAACCGATCACAACCATAAATATGATGTGTTTGTAGAAGAATTGTAAATGACCTTTTAACATAGACAACCACAAATTTTTACGATTTGAATGTATCATTGAGCCAAGTATTGATGCTCTATTACTATAATATGCTGACTATGTCCACACTCTTTTCATTAGAGGTGGCTAGAATAGAAGGAAACATCATTATGGTGCTTATAAATATACAAGAAGTCCAAGGTTTACTGTCTATACCTCATGAAAATAAAGCATTTCATTAATTTTAATGTTATGGGAAAAAAATAATCCTACCTTAAGGTAAAGAAAGTAACTTGCAATTTTATTTTTAACTATAAAAAAACTTCAATAAGAAGAAATTTACCTATGAAAAATATGCCCAAGTCATATTAACAAGTTATAATACATTGAATGATAACATTTTGTTGTAGCTTGGGTAGGTTGTAGAGCACACAATCAACAAAGAAAAATTGATTGAAGTTTAAAATAGGAGCAAAATATAGTGAGAGAGTCATTTTTGTAACTATTGAAAAAGTTGCACCAACAAACAAGGGCCATATCATTGTAATTGAGAAAGAAATGTACAATCATAGAAGATGGAGGAAATTTAAAAAAAAATCAAGTTCCATATGTATTTATGGATAACCCTTTAAAATATGGAGCCATAAGTTAAGTTGTGGTTATGTAGGAAATTTGTAGGAGTATTTGATCACAAATGAGACATATGGTTGGAGAAAAACAATAGAGTTCACCAAAAAGGCCAGGATATTGGGATGACTAAATAAGGGTAAAAGGGCCACCATAATATGGTCATCCAATGAAGCTAAGAACCACATAATTGGGACCTAAAAATATAATTGAATTTGACATAAAAAATGTGTTCCATTAAATGATACACATTAAAACATAATCACATGACTAATCCAAGGTGAGCACAATATAAGGGCCACACCATTTTTGATTATTATAGAAACTCAGGCCTATTAGAAACTAGAAGCCGACTTTAAAAATGTTGGACCAAACTTAGATCATTAATGCCTTCCTTTTTTTTCAAAACATACTTTGGAGAGCTTGAGTGATGACAATCAAGGATCATGAATGAAATCACAAGGTAGTTTGACTACTTTGATACCATGTAAAAATATAGGGGACAAAGGCCCATTATATATTAAAAACCATCACATATATAGGCATAAGATCTATAATGGAGAAGCCTTCGTGGGGTTAAAAGCTTCACCCTAAACATTGCTTTATTTTTGTATGTACACCCTTTAATATAATGATTAGCTCTAGTGTAACTAGTGCATTAAATATTGACCACAAAGACACCTTTTAATAACAATAGACACGAAGTGCAACCTTTAGCTACATCAATTACATATCATTAACGTCCTACAAAAATGATATTAAATCTCACTAAAGCGGCCACTAAATCAAGATTAATCCACACCAAGCATGACTTAATGGACAACAATGGGAATATTAAAACAAGACCTCCCATATAAACCTTATTTAAAAAAATGTCTTGCAAAACATATATCAACACATCTATTCTTGACCAAAATGACTTGAATGGGAAACTTACATTGGATAACTACTTTGATTTCTATCAATGCTCCGAAGAAGGATAAAAAAGAAACCAAAAATAACCTCTTTTTTTTGTAAATCTAACTTTATATTACTATAAAAACAAGGGAGTTACATGAGAGATTGCTTTTGGAAATTGACATGACTATGTGAGCCCCTTTGTGACCAAAATCCCTATTCTAGTAAAAAAAAAAGGGCCTTTTAAAACTTTGATATAGGCCCAGAAAGTAAGGTTTCACTCAAGTAAATCCTTCTTTATTTCGATCACCCTTTACAAAAAGAGATATTATAACTAAAAAAACATAATAACATCAACTACTACAACATTTACAAAAAGGTAACCACAACACTTAGATACTAGAACTAAAATGGAAAAAGGCTAATCAAGAACGATGACTGTTAAGCTTGGGGAGCCAACATCGTGAGAGTTGTTTTCCAATGAGATTGAACTAGGGGTGATGGTATTGAGAGGAACTAAGTTGATGAAAAAATCCTCTTCTTCATGAACATGGATTCAGTATCAAAGTCTGAAGCTATGTATCTTTCCAAAAGAGTCAACTTTTCCACGATGTCATCCAAGTTTTTGAGAATGGCCCTCATGATGCACTTGATTTATTCCTAGCCTACAAAGGTTTTCTAGTTTCCAATAGTTTCCAATTTGTTTATCCTTGATGGACATACTTAACAATGTTTCCATTTGTCGATGATAATTGATGGAGTGTAGAAAGTGGAGGGGTCTGGTACCCATTTGAGACAATTTCCACTAATCTTAGAGTAGTGGTCGTCAAATATTTCCTTCCGAACTTCCAAGGGAGCAACAGGGAGCAACTTCAAAATAATTGGTGACGGACTCCCATCCGAAGAGATGGCATCGGATGACGATGCATGGATGAGGAAGACCCTGCAACCCCACCTCTATGTGCCCGATACTGCAACCTTGGTGCCATGAGTTCGTTGCAATCAACCAAAAACACTACTACAAATGAACACAGGAAAGGTCTCGTTCAGGAAAGGTTTCCAACGAGAGAGATGGGATGCAGAACTTTGACGTGGGTAGTGCCACAATAACATTCTTTAGAGGAGGGTAATGAAATTTTAATCGAAGTAGGACTCGTGGGGAAGACCAAACAATGTAAGAAAAAGGTTAATTGCATGAGCTGACAGAAAAAACAAAAACAAACAACTAACATAGAGACCTTGTGAGTGCTCTTTAGACTACAAAGGTTGGCTTGTATCAGGTTAAGCGATTGACTGTGAGGAAGTGGAAGTGATTAAACAAACTTCAAAACCAAA
>APFE031219917.1:0-16204 GCA_000404065.3 Pinus taeda
GTAATTTTGATATATCATGTTGCATTTCTTCCTCTTCTTCATGAGTCATGGTAGAGATTTCAGGTTGCTGACTAGGTGTTTCCATTTTCTTTCTTCGAGGCATCAATTAATGACAATTATGCCTCAACATGCCCTTTGAATCACTTCAAAATAATTTTTCAAACCAAACTTATGCAAATCAAAAAAAAAAAACTACACACCTTATTTTTGCATTGTAGGAGATCGATATTAAATCTATTGTATCTCTGAAATTCTAGATCCTCAAGGTCTTAAATTACAACCTGAGATAGCCCTCTGTGTCCTATTTTCAATGCCACCAACCTAATCGAAGGTGGAATTTCCAAGAAAGAGTTATGCCCAATATCCCTAGATGAAATGATTATATATTTTTTTAATAGAGTGAACTTGTAGGATGTGCCACGTGTCATTTTTTCGACCTTCATATGTGAAATCGATACACATACAACTATATTTTGTCTTGTTTTTATAACTTCTTATGAAATTTTAATCATATGCTCAAAGAGAAACCTATGACGATGTTCCCATGGTCACTTGTTTGGGATGTAATTTGGGGAGATTGCAAAAACCCTAACTTCTGTCATGAGAAGAGATCGAAAATTTGAACCCGAGGTTCATTAAGATTTCTTCTCATATGGGTTTTAATTTGAGCTACGCAAATGTCGTAGAAAACAATTTATAGTGAAAATTCCATGAAACCATAGAATCCAAAGCTCCGATACCAAATGTTATCCAACGAGCTCATAAAATAGAAGAAAAGATAGATCAACAACTACAAAATTAGCCTCTTCAGCGGGAACTCCTTTACATTATAGAAATGAAAAATTATTTCATGATACACATGACAAAACATCCTTTCTATATATAAGATTCTAAGGGGTCACAATATAATCAAAGTTGACATAACAATAATAATATAAGGGCATAACAATAACAATAGTGTGTTTTTATGGGGCACACTAACAACAATATGGGGACAATAGGGGGACAACAATAATAATAAGAGACACAATGATAATACTAATGGTGGAATCACTAGTATTATGGAGACCTAACATAGAACATTTTCTGAATTAATTTATATTCCTTTATTCAAATGAGTTGTTTATTTTTCTAATAAAATAAAATACATTATAAAATTAAATATCCAAACAATTAAAATTCAAAAAAGGAAAGAAAATCAAATACATTGAACATTTAGATTAGTTTTCCAATTTCATGTTACATATTGAATTTCTCCAATCTCATAGGATGGAATGTTGTATTGGCCATAAAATTTTATGAAATACAATGTACAAATAACTATAAATGAAAATATGAAAAAGAAAATCAGATGCATGTAACATTCACATTTGTTTCCTCTTTTATCATAACATTAATAGATGGAACATTTGGGGAGTTAATTTTTATACCTCTATTTAAGTGAGTTGTTTCATGTTCCAAGAAAATAAAATAGATTATAAAATTGAATGTCCAACCAACCAAAAAAGTTAAAATTAAAAATGAATAAAACACATTGAACATTTACATTAGTTCACCAATCTGGTGGTTAAGAAGAATTCATAGTAAGGTTATGACATGATTCATCTTAACTTTGGGATTATTTGATGGAAACCTTAGGGAGTTAATTTATATATCTCTATTCAAATGTGTTGTTTATTGTGCCAAGGGAATCAAATACACTATAAGTTAAGTAAAATGAAAAGATAATGTAAATACGAGAATGTAATAAAACAACCTATACTATAGGCATAATTTGAAAGATCTGTGTGGTACCTTACTTGTTCGATGTGAAATGCTCTTAGGGATGATTGATTCATGTAGAGGTACAACATTCCTTTGAGGAGGATGGTTAAAGGAATATCCAATGATTTAAGCAACTCATTCCAACTTATCAAACAAATGGCCAAGTAAAATATCATCCAAATCATTACATAGCATTCCATCACTAATTCTACCATGGATGATTTTTAACCTTTCTCCTTTTTTGAAACTTGATTTGTAGATGAAAAAGGGTTAGACTGGACATTTGTATCCAAATTATCTATATGATGATCTTCCCAAATGCAAGATGTTTCCCCAGTATAACGAAAATTTGGAGAAGATCATGTAATAGGAGTAGAGTATGTATGACTTCGTAGACTTAGTGGCCCACAAACAAGGGGATCTCATGCACCAATTTGGTGTCTATTATATTTAATAAGTAAAATGATATTTATATGTTTAAAATAAAAGAGATGAACCAAAATTAATTTTGAATCTTGTGTAATATCAAATTAAAACATAATATACCATTAACTATTCACAAGTTTGAACCATATAATAGAATAACAAATGTTCATTACTTTGGGGAAATTATAAGCACTTCTGTAATATTTATGAATGGTTGAAATTGTGATTTCATTTATATGGTTTATCTTTCTGTGATAGTTTAAAATAAATATATTTAATTTGTCTAAACTTTAATTTTTATTAATTTTTTATATTTAATTTAGTTAAAGATAGAGGAAAAAAAAAATTTATTGTATGAAAAAAATGACTCAAAATTTATATTAACCAAATTCTCTTAAAATATTAAAAACCAACATAATTAACTTAACTTATCTAAACTTTAAATTTTATTAAATCTAATATTTAACCAAATTAAGCTATTAAGAATAGATATTTACTCATTAATATCACATTCTGAAGAGAATAGAAAATCATGTAAAAAATTAATGAAACACAAAGAGATTATAGCAACTCCTATTGAAAATGCACGCCTCACAATTTAGAAAATGGGAAAGATTTTAATTACTTCAATACGAACCACTAAATGAAAATGCGTCCACTGTATTTATGGGTTCTCCTTGGAATATGGGTAGCTCCTATTAGCCTACAAGTATAGTCACACAAAAAAATATATGTGATAATAAAATAAGACTCTCTCAGAATTCAATATATATATCTTCTACATTGTATTTAATACAAAAAATTAAAATCTCTATTAAGATATAAATTATGTAATGCAATCTATGTTATAATAAAGTAAGACTCTCTCACAATTCAATCTATATATTCTACATTGTATTTAATATAAAAACTGAAAATCTCTATTAAGATATAAATGATTTAATGCAGTTGCATAGAATAGGTGAATAACAATTTCTATTCATCATGTAAAATTGTAACATTTATTCAAACATTGCAAAACTCTAGTAAAATATAAAATGTTACAATATTTATTATTAATGGTAACAAATTGTGCACAATCACAAATACCAACCATTGAGATTCTACGCAATTACAAAGACCCATCGGAATCCCTCACTATGTAAAATATCCCTAAGTTGCAATGAACAACCTTTAATATGGAAAAAAAAACCCTACACAAAATCTTATGGATTCATAACACTCTTAAACCTATGATACATGTTACAGAATCATAATATATAAATCCAAAACCTATAAGGATTCATTAAAACATAGAAATTGAACATTAAAACTATCAAAAAGAAAATAACACTCCTCCTTAAACCATAATAAACCAAGCAACAACAACTAAGCAAAACTAGTAGAACCTAGAAAGACCCTTTATCATAATAAAAATTAGAAACTATAAATGAAAATCACAAAAGGAAAACACTCTCATTTCACAATTGAATGAAAACAAAATTTTTGATGCACAAAGGATAAATAGGAGCCTAGACTAAATAAGAGTTAGTTGAAAAAAATTACGTCCAATATTTTAATTGAGAGCTTTCAAGATGTAGCTCTGATCTCGTGTTTTGCTAGAATTCGGTTAGGGTTTTGGTCTTCACTTCTCTGTCACTGTAGCTACACTTTCCTGTCCCTATTTTCCTGGCATGTGCACTGTCATGGTCTGCCTCTTACTCCTATGTCCTTGTAGTTAGCGCACCATAGAACCCGTTATCCTTCCATCTCTATTTGTTGACTGCAACACTTGTCGAAGATGGAGGGTTATGTTGTCAACGATTCAGAGGAGCCATGTCCCTACAAACACATCTGGTCTTATCCTTTCTCCATGCCAGAGGTGTTGGTTTTCGGATTCCAAATTTTTTCACTACCGTTATGGTCAGAACCACCTCCTATTTGATCAGACCTTGGGCCCTTCATGTCAGTCTGTCATTTTTTTCTCTCACTATATCCTAGACCGGTCTCAATAGCCGCTCCATTTCTCCACCCACCCTACATATGCTAGCCTCTTTCATTCCTCCTTCCCATTATTTCAACTATCCACTTCCAGACTCTCCCCATTTGTCATCCATATCCACCCACTCCTAGTTCATGGGTTTCGACTGTAGGGATGACCCCCTCTCCCACATCCCAGGTTTGTCATCCTTTTAGGCCACTATCCTAGAACTCAGCAACCATCCTGTCCATTTGGCTATTTCGATGTCCTAGCGGTAAACCCTAGGTATGGTAACCTTAGGTTACAGGCAGCTTCCTCAGGTACCTAGGACCCTCTACAAGATCATATGACGACACCTTATTTGGGAAAAGTTAAAAATCTAAGTGTGTTAAAGCCTCCCAGAAGGATCTGGCCCTTTGTTTTAGTGAAGGCATGCAAATAGGTGATGTTGTGGACATAGCAAATGATGTTTTGGTGGGAAGTATCAGAGCGAGATGGTAATCGGACACTCAACTTCATCTTTGGGTCACATATATTTGTAGGAACATACTCAGGGAACTCCCTTCTATCATGACTCTAGCTTGCAGATGGTTCGCTCTTAGTATTCAAAGCGAATATTACACTTCATGGGTTCTCTGATGATACTGGCACATAAAATTGGCCCCTATTTTTCTTAAGAGCTGGAATCTGTTATTTGTCCCCCAATAGGAACAACTGGGCACTGGTCCACTTTGGGTTCATCTCTCGGGACTTCCCTTGCACTTCTGGTCTGAGGACATTTTTACTTGCATTGGGAACGAATTGGGTACATTCCTTTATTATCATAAATCCTATATTAGCTCTGGAAACAAATCGATGGCGTGCATCTTGGTGCACTTGGACACCATAGAAGGACTAGAGGAGTAGATTACTCTTCAATGGAAAATATTCACTAGAATCTAGATTCTAGATTATGAAGGGGTGTCGTTAAGATCTAGAAGGGCTAACAAGGTAGGTCATCTCTACAAGGAATGCCCTTTGGTCACTGCTACCTCCTCTCCCACCCAAGAATCAAATGGTGCCACCCCTATTGCTTAAGCATTTGCATAGGGGAAACCTACTCGTTCCTCTCATTCGAAGCCACCAGATCATAGTTTTGCTCACATGACTACTTTGGCTTCCCCAAGCCTCATTCACCTACTATGACAAGATCACGGGTTGCTACTGCGACCGCTCTCTCTGCCAGTATTTCTCATCCTCATTTCTCTTCAATTTCATTACCTTTATCTACTTGTACACAACAATTTCATGGAATTTGCATCCATTGAATGCATTTGCTACATTTCACTCTCATCCCCTCTGATTCCCCCCCCAAAAAAATCCTATTCCACTGCCTCACCTTCTATACATCAGTTGTTTATTAATCCTCCTTCTCCTAGTGCATCAGTATCCTATAGGCACTATAATCCCTACAATCTTCCATCTCGGTGGAAACACCCTCCTGAGCCTTCTGCAATTGGCCTGATCTCGCCTCCTAAACCTTCTGCAATTGGCCTGATCTCGCCTCCTAATTTCACCAAGCCTAGAAGGGGTTGGCACTCCTGTATTTCTAACACCATTATCCAAGCAGGGGCGGATGTGGCCTAGGGCAAGAAATATAAACTTGATAGGGTTCTTATAGCACTGGACACCCTCCACCTATCTCATCCATGAAGTGGGTCTCTTTTAACTATACATGGTTGGCTAGCCCTGCTAAAAAATTAGCCCTCACAAGACTATTGGATTCTCAAAAGATCGATATTATCTATCTACCAGAAACCCTTGGGTTGGTTTAGTAGGTCATCTCTATTTTAAATTCCCTAAAGCGAGGATGGACCTTCCATGCACTGGATGTCAATGGATGGTCTGGGAGAATTTCACTTGGCATTAACCCCCGCAAAATTAAGCTACATACATCTTCCGGAGGGGCTGGATTTTTGGGTATGGATATAAACTCGAAGTTGTATCAAGAATTCATAATCTTCAATGTGGGTACTCCCTAACATAACAGGGTTGAATTCTAGAATCATTTACTCAACCTATCTCTGACTAACACAGACAACCTCAATCTGGGAGGGGACCTAAATTTCTCAATTGGACACATGAACTCTTGGGGACACAATGCCTAATTGGACCCCCTCTCAGATATTTGGAACATCTTCTGGAGTAGTACCATCTTGTTGATATCCCTATGAATAATCTACAACCAGCTTGGCATAACAAAATAATAGGAGAAGCATCACTATCCAAAAGACTGGATGGCTTCTTAATCAAGGAGAGTTTGGTAAGAGCCTTGAGAAACATTCGTCAATGGGTGGGTTGTGGTGGCATATCTGACCAATCCCCTATATATTTGGATTTGTCAGGTTCCTTTCTAAAACCAAGGGACCCATTTAAATTCAATTCCATCTGGCTGATGGATTCTAATAACATCAAATTTGTTAATGATTATTGGCATGCACATCCACCTACGTAGGGGAGATCCTATATCATAAGTCTTTTATCACAATCTAAATTAACTAATGAGTCTATCTATTCAATGGGCTGAAATAGAATGAGATTGAGGAGATCAAACTCTTAGGTTCATTGAAGACAAGCTGACATATCTATTGGACGAGAATGGGAGGGGTTTCTCCACTATAGAAGCTAAAAATATTCTCATTGACCTAGAAGCTCCATGATCCAAAATTGTCAAAGAACGTGAGGAGACCTAGCACCTCAGGAGTAGAGCTATCTCGTTATAAGATGGGGATGACAACAAATAATTATTTCATAATTATGCAAAAGCAAGATGAGAAAGTAATACTATCCAAAAGATGCCTAAAGAGTATGGACATCCTACTCATACTTTTCATCAATTGGCTCATATTGGCATCACCTACTTTTGACAGCTATTCAAGGATCCTCAAGGGGCCACTCTTGCAGAAATCGTTAGATTTTCCATATTTTTCCCTCATTTTGTTGACTGAGATTCGAAGATTGATCTCATTAATCTAGCATCAATTGGGGAACTATAAATCACTCTTAAATGGTTTAAAAAGGATAAATTCCATGGCCTAGATGGATGGTTCGTTGAAATTTATCTAGCTTTCTTTGAAACCATGGGAAAGGACCTACTTAGGGTTGTGGAGGAATCTAGGTTAATTGGTCATGTGTATGAGGTTGTAAACTCTACTTTCATTTCCCTCATCCTCAATGTGGACTCCCCTCTTTCTTTCAATGATTTTAGGCCTATATCTCTCTACAACTGCCTCTATAAAATTATTTCCAAAATCATCGCTAATCGATTAAATCCCATCATATCTTCCCACATCTCATCCAAGCAATTTTTTTTTTTTGGATAATAGACAAATACATGAGGCCATTGACATCGCACAGGAGGTCCTCCACTCCATTAAGACAAGGCATTTAAAAGGATCCATCCTGAAGATTGATATTTCTAGGGAATTTGATTAAGTCAGCTGGTTATACTTAAGAATTCTCCTCACACACTTAGTCTTCCCTCTCTCTTTCATTCAATGGATAATGTGTTTTATCACCATTGTTTCCTTCAACATTCTCATTAATGGCTTGGCCTCCAATTACTTTCACATAAAACAAGGCCTCAGACAAGGATGTCTTCTTGCCCCTCTCGCTTTCCTCCTTGTAATGGAAGGACTAAGTAGGTTAATATTGTAGGAAAGATGAGATAGATTACCTCAGGGTATCAAATTACAGATAATTTGCATCATCTCCCACCTACTTTTTATGGACGATATCCTTATCTTTCCCAGTGGGGGAATACAAGACTTATTTATTTTTTATGATATCATGGAGTTTTTTCCACTGCAACTGGTATGGAATCCAATCAACTGAAATATACAGTCTCCTTCTCATATTTTTCCCAACAAGAAATTTAGATCGCTCTTCATAAGTTCCCCTTTCAAAGAATTTTTCTAGAGCATGGACTCAAATATCTTGGTTTCCATATCAATCCACATAGTTACAAAATATTGGATTAGACTTGGCTCATGGCCAAGGTGGAAAAAAGACTTCATAATTGGAATCATAGGTTCTTATCCAAATATGGGCGTTTACTCATTAAATCCATCCTTGAGGCAATTCTGGTTTACTAGATCTCCTTAGCATGGTTACCAAAAGAATCCTATCCCAATACAAAATATTTGTTGTAGATTCCTATGGAATGGTTACAAGGAGTGGAATCCATTTCCTTGGGTGGGCTGGAGTCAAATTGTGCATCCTAAGAAATGGGGTGGCTATGGTATAAAGGATATTACTTATTTTGCACATGAACTTGTTGCCAAGATGGGCTGGCATGTTCTCATTACCCGCAGCCTTTGGACATACGTTGTCCATCACAAATACATTTGGATTTTTCATTATTTCGATTGTATTTGACTCTTGATCTAGCATAGAATAGCTATATCGATGATCTGGCAGGGTGTCATACACACTCTTCCTACTATCAGAAACTATCGTGCATGGCGTATTAAATCTAGCACATTAGTGCGCTTAGGCATGTACCTATGGTCAAGATGTTGTAATATGTACAGACTACCCCCAAATCTTATTACCTTTCTAAATGATCGAGGCATAAACTCTATTTCTAATATTGTAGATCTAGAGAATACCACCATTTTTGCAAATGCTTGGAAATCATCTGACTTCTTGGGAATCACTGTACAATGGCATCAGAACTGGGTGGGCTATACCTCTGCACTGACTAAATCACATGTACATATCAAGGAGGAAAATGATGAACTCATTTGGGCACCTAAAAAACACAAAAGTTATTCCTCAAAAGACGGATATCCTACCATATATGCTGCTCACGAGCCACTTGTTCTGGCTAAGTGGTCATGTACTATTTAGAAGCTCAAATCTCCCATATGCACTGGGATTTTTTATGTGGAATGTCCTTATGAAAAAAACTCCTACTAGGGAAAATTTGATGAAAAGGTCATTTGATGGTCCCTCTTGGTTCATCCCCTGTCAATAGGTCATTGAATCAAATAAAAGTCTCTTTCTCACCTACCCTTTCGCTATCAATTTATGGGAACAATTTCTCTCCTCTCTGGCTATTAGACAATGATGGCATGGAGATAACATTCCGACTTCTTGGAATCATTGGTGGACTCAGACCTCGAACCAGAAATATCGCAATCACCCCCTACTTATTTGTTGGAAAATCTAGTTGAACAGGAATGGCATCATATTTTGAGACAAAGCTACCCATTGGCCTGTCTCTATCGCCCATATTATTAATTCATTTAATGAAATTGTCGATGACAAGCACACTCCTCCTGTCTCAGCTATGACACCTGAAGTTATTTGCCGAAATCATCATTTGGCATACTTTGATGGATCTGCACAAGAACAAGGATGTGGGCGTGGGTATCTTTCTGAATCTATCTCACAGAAATTCTTATCCCATCCAGATGAGTTTTAGGGTTGGGACAAATAAATATGTCGAACTCATCACTATTAGACATTTGCTCCATTGTCCATTGGAACAAGATTGTAGGCACCATCATAGTTTTGGAACTCAAATAAACATTATAAAATTGTTCAATAACACATATACATGTCATTTGCACACACTCAGGAACATATTGGATGAATCTATGCATCTAGAATAAAAACTAGATTATATTTCTTGTCATTACATTTACAGGGAATGCAATCAAATTATAGACTAACTATCCAAGGAGGTTGTGGTCTAGCCCAGGGGTCAGTGGCTAATTTAGGAAGAACGAGATGCTGAAAAATACTAGTATTAGCACCAACCATATATAGACCACCCATTTTAGGGGGTAAATAGACTCTAATAAAATCTCATTTTTTGCAAATATTATTAGATCATTATATTATTCTCTATATATCATTGCATATATCTATTTCAAAACAAGTATGGTATACCCAAGGTTTAATTTTGTACATACATTAGTGTTTGGCATCTACAACATGTAATTTTCTCAAATAATTATGGGAAAAAAAAGAGTTAGCTGAATATGGAAACAATGACTTCCCCTAATGTTTTCCATAAAATTTCAATTTTTCTAAGAAAACACGTTGCAAAATGTAACTCACAAAACATAATATGACCAAAGAATGCAGCCATGTTTCATTTTTTTAAAATATTTTTTTTTGGTTGAGAATGAAGCCACATTTGTGACCATTTCACTTGGAAGTTCCAAACCAACACATTTCAAAAAATGTAATGTAATTCACTACTATATGTTTCAAAAATAATGCAGCCACGTTTGGCACCATTTAAATGGAAAGTGAAATGTTTTATAATGTAAAATAGGGAGCCAACTTTTAATATTTTTTTCAATTCTAAGATTCATTTTTTTGTAGTCTTGATACACGTTTTCATTTTTATGTAATTTTTATACACGGCGATAAGTAATAGGCACATTAAATTTTTAATCATCATTTGGTAAAAAATTATTTTAAACAAGGTTAAAAAAAATGATTTAAATATGCAAAATGTTAAAGAGTTATAATTCCATTAGTTGATATAGTGGAAAAGACTAGATATACAAGCATCTTTCAATTTAAACTATCATATCAAAATAATTAATTAAAAAAATGATTAAATTGTCCAATTAGATGAACATAAAAATTGAAAATGAAAAACTTCAATACAAAAAATTAAAATTGTTAATATAATAATAACATAGATTAAATAATAATAATGATTAGTATACTAGTTAAGTTGTAGTTTTATGTTAAGTTGTAATTTTTTATATATATTTGAAACATATATTTTACTTGTTTTCCTGATATTTGATAAATAGAGACTAAAGTTAATTTATAAAAAATAAAAAGTAAATGAACTAAAAAAAAGTTAAGACAATGGATATTAATTCAACTAAGACAAAAGTTTATATTGGATCTACATTCTACATAAAAAATAATGAATTATATATATATATTATATATTATATATTTCTATATATTATATATTATATTATTAATAGTATATTATATTTTATATTATATTAACTATAATTTAAAGAAAAAAGAAAAAAAAAACTAAAAAACAAAAACAAAAAGAGTCCAAAAAAAGCAGATGAACCAGAAAAAGAAATACAAAGCACTAGAAAATCAAGAAAGGAAAAAAGTTGAGCCTTAACAGAAAAAGCAAAGAAACAAAATCAAAAAGTGCAAAAGCTTGTCCTTATAACAAAGCTAAAGAGCCAATAAAATAGCTTGTGTAGAGCTTATACAGACTACAACTATAATTGCTTGTATGGGTTGAACGTATTCTTAAAGGCCTTAACGCATATGCATCTGTGTGTTTAGATTTTCATGAAGCTATTGTAATGGCCTTGACATGACTCACTCTTCTCCAATATTTCATTGAGAGTTGACCTTAATTCTTGATCTGTTTCGATGATCTAGGCCTCCTATGTTACAATAATCCTTGAGCTAGGCCTCCTATATTACAATAATTCATTTTTGCTATTTACAGAGAGAGGCGAAGATATTTACAGAGAGAGAGTGAGAAGGAAATAATGTCAAAAATATTGTGTGAGAGATATATTCTGAGAGTGAGAAAGAGCAAGATAGGGAGACAGTGAGAGAGGGAGATAGCAAGAGCGAGGGTGAGAAAGTGAGATAGGAAAGTGAGAGAGAAAGAGAGAGAGAGGGAGGGAGATCCAGTAATAGAAAACAAGCGAGAGAGAGGGAGAGGGAGAGAGGGAGAGACAAAGAGAGAGAGGGAAAGAGAGAGAGGGAGAGGGGAAAAGGGAGAAGGAAGAAGAATGGGAGTGAGAGAGAGAGAAGGAAAGGTAAAGAGGGGAAGAGAGAGAGGGAGAGGGGGAGAGGGAGGAGGAAGGAGAGAGAGAGAGAGAAAGAGAGAGGGAGGGAAGAGAGAGAAGGAGAGTGCAGAAGAGAGAGATAGAGAGATATTTAGAGACACTGTGAGAGAGGGATAGGAGGAGCGAGAGAGAGGAATAGTAATAGAGAGGAAGAGAGAGATAGGGCGACAAAGGGATGGAATGGTGGAGGGCCTATTTGCGACCTTCAACCTTCTTTCACTATCTATTCATACACATTCTGGTTTATTTATTATCTAAAGAAATATTCTCATTCTCATTTATTGCAAATTGGATTTTTGAGCTAGCATATCTCATCTTTCCTCATGAATTTATATGGCCTAACTCCCATGGAGAGAACCATGAATTTATGTTCAAATCATTCCAATGTAAGGTTAAAGTTTGGGTTTTTTGAAGCTTTAAATTTTCTTTTGTTTTCCACATCTAATTTTTACGAATAAGGAAGAGAACAAGGGGCTCTACCTTGTTTCAAATCATTCTTGAAAAAATTTAAATGAGAAGAAAAAAAATGTGGCATTTCATTTGATTCATTTGTCTTTAATTCTAGTGTTTGTGGAATTTATTTTTATTGTGAATTACTTCCTATGATTTTATTTTCATAGAATGTATGAGTACAACAGGAAACTCTTCTATATATTATGGTATGATTTTACTTTGTTTAAATTGATTGTTAATAATTTAAAATTAGAAAGGGAAAAAATAGGGGTCTATTTAAATTTTTTGTTTATAAATAATGTTGTTTTTAAATTTTTCTTTGTGTAGGAAACATTGTCCTATTGGGAGGTATATAGTTTTTTTATATTAAAAAACTTACTTTGTCTGAGTGTCGTTTGATCTATTTTATGTAAATTTATGTGGTTGAATATGTATGAGTGTTTGAAAAAGGAATGGTCTAACTTGGTTAATGACTTTGTAGGTCATATATATGCTTATACACCATGAAATGACTATTGTGTGAACATTTTCTTAGAAACTTATTTATTTTAAATCAAGGTTTCATTTGGTTTATTTTTAGTAAAATTATCTCACTGAACATGTGTGAGTTTGTGGAGGAATATTTGAAGGAATCATTTTCTAGTTATTTATTTTTTCCATAATGAGATTGGGAAACATATTTAGGACATTTTTGTAAAGAACCCTTGAAGATCTGACATTGAGTGACATTTACTTATATATTTTAAAATTAATATATTACAAATATTTGTTAATGATATCGATTCTCTTTCCATGAAGAGTTTGTTGTTGAAATTTAACATTGGTTTTGCAATTTGGTTTTTTGAACAACTTTGTTGTATTTTATTTCCACCAAAACTTTATAGATAAGACAAGTTAATTTATTATGGAGGTGAACCAACCTAGATCTATATTTACTCTAGATCTATCAAGTACTAAGAGGGATCAAATATTTCAAGATGATACCACTTTTGTGAGTGAAAAAATTAAAGAAAGGTTTGCAACTTGGAGGATATTATCACTCTATCCACTTAATAGGTTTCAATTAAGATTGATCTATGATAGTTTTTATAGCACAACACATGTATTATAAGGAAAGTATGGTTTCTTATAAAGAATGAATTGATGTCTCCTAACATTTAAAGTTAATTTATATGACATGATAATGTTAAGGTTGTTGAACACAATTGTAAATCACATAACCTCATATAAATAATATTAATAATCCTAATACATAGAAAGTAATGTTCCTCGTATTTCATTTCCCTGCCAGATTAAATGGTGATCAAAATGCAAAAACTATTACGAAATTTTAGATAATACTGTTTAGTCTTCAAAAACATTGATAAAAATTTTAAATTTGTATTTTATTATTTTAAAATTATAATTCCTTCAATATTCATGACTTTTGGATTAGATTAAATGATAAAAATTATAGTTAAAATAACAACATAAATAAGTAATAAAATATTTTCTTTAACTCAGATTCATAAAAAACATTGAAAATGTAAATGTTGAATGTTGATTGTTTCAGAGAAGATGCATAAAAAAAAAGAAATGTTTGGTATTATATATTTTTGTACTAATAAAAATATATCTAAACACAAAATTCATCCTTTAAAAAGAGGGTTACAATTTACTTTTTAAGTCGATATTTCGACTACACTAGATTTATGGCTAGTTTAAAAAAACAAAGTAACAATTAAATTTTATTACCTCAACGAATCATTACATCGCACAATCTTGACCAAGATGCATGTTTCCTCTCTAATCATCCCTCTCTTCTTTTATCTAATATAGATAGATATATGATTGGTATACTATGTCCCCGTAAAACATTTGTTGCTAGCTGGTGGATATCTTGTGACAATAAATAATTAGTGGTCACTAAGTTCAAAGATCTACAATTTCAAAGAAATTCAACACCGCTCGTAAAATTGTGTTTTCATTATTCTTGGTAAATCAAGCATAGTAGTAGACATGAAAGCACTAGTTAACAAGTTACTAGCTCACCAGGTAATTTTTAATAACTTCTCTATATCTCAATGAGGATTTTCTACATTTTCAATTATGGTATATCTTTTTTTTGTCCATAGCTATATGAATATGAAACTGTGCATATTAGTGTTACAAGTCATGGAGTGAAATCATCTCATATGTAGCTAAGGGATAGACCAAATATGTTTCAAACAGAGACATAAATGGTCATAATACCTACACATATCCCTTATACAAGGATTTAGAGCACCAGTCATGCGAACAATACAATTTAATATGTAATTCAATTTATTGATATTATCTTTTGGGATGTTGTTATAAAAAATGATTAAAATGTTGTTAATCTCCTCTATCTTTATTGTTGCATTTATCCATACTTTAGTGATTAATAACTTCTAATAAATGAAACTATAAATTGTTTGGTTCCTATATATGATATATGTTTGTTAGTTGATATATTGGTTTCTTAAAAGGGAAAGGAAAAAGTGCTTTTTTTTAGTGTCGTATTTTTCTAAGCTTCCAAAATAACAAGTTTAGTCTCAAGAATTATTTAAATAAAAAAACCTTAAAAACATAAACTTAATTTATAATTTTTTATGAGAAATTTAATGTAATTGTAGGAGTTTTGTTTAAATTATCGTGTATTCATTAAAATTTATTTAAAAATTTTAATCCAATTGTATCCATTACCTTTATAAAAATATATATATGATTTTTTTGTGCAAATATAAATTATATACTGAGAATGCATCTTTCTTGAAATATGTTATACCAATATTACACTCAGTTACACATAAAAAATCAATCCACACACACACACACACACACACACACACACAGATATATAATAATAGAATAATTTACTTATGAAATTTTCTTTATACTAACACAAATTCCAAGTAAAAAATGATAGAAAACCGTTCATCATTTACTTTCTTATAATTCTCTAATCTCATGAATGTTTGTAACAAATGTATCCCCCTATTTATACCATTCCGTTCAGATGTTTACTCATTAAAATTTTCCATATCTATCATTCTTTATAAAACAATGATCTCCCTTGCATGGTTATAGATATTTCTTTATTTTTTTGTGAATCTAAGGGCCTCCATTATATCATAATATTACATTTATTTATACAATTTTCCAAAATCCTACCATCCTCACACATACCATATTTATTTGCCACTAGGTAATTACCAAGAAAGATAGCCAATTTCCTTGGGAGAAACTAAGTCACTGATTCCATGTGTGTGGGCTAGAGTGGGCTCTAAGGCCTCGCCATGGCCTAAATCTCCTACAATGTGCCTTTCCTATTCACCCCTCTCTAGAATTAAACTTCTAGTACTACCTCATTGATGAGGCATTTCACTCCAAGCTATATCACAATATTTCCTGCAAACCAAAAACTATTTCCATAACAATAAGCATCAATACACCTAGATAGAATACCCCAGGAACCTAATTGTGTACCTCCTATACTTATACATGGGATGAGAGCTAAAATTCACAAGTTGAGATGTTAATCATGCCTTCTCTCTCTATGGAGGCACACCCAACCCTCGTTCAAACCACCAAAAAATTGGCATCCTTCCAACACAAGGAGAATGCAGTGTAACTATACCAACCTATGCATTCTAGTCCACCAACTAACAAAATTGGCCCCATCACCATAAAGTATACCCAATACTAAACCAAAACCTTATAAATAACCATAATGTCGATCAAGAAAATGAAA
>APFE031219925.1:0-43803 GCA_000404065.3 Pinus taeda
GTTCCAAAAAACAGGTTGAGAAAAATATTTCCAGCGAAATGTTTCGACAAAATAAAGAAAGCTGATTAACTATTTACTGCGGTTTGGGAAGCGAGTTGAAAGTAAACTCGGCTGCAATTGGTATGTGATAGGAAGAGCGATTAACAGTAGGAAGCCCACCTTGCTTCACCTCATCCTCGTCGATCAACTCCAGTAACGACACCACTCTCAACTTGGTGGTACTGTAGAGAATGTAATCCAATGTTCCCTTAAATGTTTCCCGGTCATTCTTCACGAAGTTAGTGAAACGGGGCTCCCCGGTTTCACGATCCATTTTTTTATGAATGTCGTCCTGCAAAGCATTGCATTGAAAATATGAAGAATAAGCACTTGCTAACGGTAATGTATGGCGAAATTCCTTGCGTAAAATATGGACAAAGCCTTTGATAAGAAGTGAGTGGGCAGGGCTTCCCGGCAAAGAATTGAAGTCCCCACATATTACAAGAGGAATATCAGAGACAGACTCATTCTCTTGCTCCAATTCATTCTCCAACTGTTTGAGCAAACAATCAACCTGCCACAACTTTATCTCACTCATTTGTGGATTTGCATGAATGTGGGTATTAGCTATGACCACACGTTGATTAGTTTTTTTGAACGAAAGCTGAACATGCAGGGCAATGTTGTCTTGGTATCTCAAACCTATCGACCACCATCTTATCAAATCAAACTCATTCACTTGATAAAACGTTGCACAACCGTCAATAGTTTCAGTTAAATGTCGTCTCTTCTTTTCTTTAAACAGCCCCTCATATCCTAGTTTGGCCAGTTCTGGTTTGAAAAAATTATAAAAGTGGTTGTGTTGCACTTCCTGGAGGCAAATGATGTCCGCCTGACATTCTAATATTTCTTTTAGCAGGTTTTGTCTGCGGTATTCCCAGCCGAGAGCGAAGGACGGACAGTTGGGAAACTGCTCTGAAGTAGCATACCTGTCTGCCAGAACATTGTATGTTACCACTGTGAATGATGGACCCACTGTCAAACTTTCATCATTCAAGTTGTTGTTAACCTTAATCATTTTCTGAGGACTCCGGCAAATAACAGGCTTAGTAACAAAAAAATCCCTTTTCTTCAATGTGGAGGAGTGATTCGGTCTATAAAACTCTGAGGTAGACTAACTGTAATTTCTCTGAGATTTTCTATACTCTCTTTCGTTAGGACCGCATGCCACTTTTTATAAATAAAGCCCCACGCTTTATACACAGAATCTATAAACAGAAATAAGTAAAGCTCCACGCTCTATGGATAGACAGAAAAGCTGGATTCGTGGTTTTATTCGCTTATTTATTCCTTCCGTAAATTCCCATTAGCCTTTATCTATATAACTTAGTGTTGTTTTTTTGGTTTATAAAATAAAAAGTAGAACGGGATGTCGGTATGATTTGAGCGTTCGTAACCCCACAAAACAAATTAATACATCATGGGTGGTCATTGTCGGCTGATGTAAGTAACCCTTTAAAAAAATATAAAAATATAAATTAAATCTTTAATATGCACAATCTATTTTTCTGTGGAAAAAATGAAATTTATCACTGAATGACAGCCCATTCTAAATGCTCTCACATAACCCATTGTGGAAATCTTATCAATTGTTGTGGTATATTATCAAAAACGTGTAAAAAGTTAATTGATGCTTCATTTCAAATCTCTTTTATAACTAATAAAGAATTTCTATCTCATCATCTCTATCTTATCTTCCTAATCTAATTGTAGGGTTAATTTGAGAGTCATCAATTCACTATAGGAGGATCTTTTTGGTTAAATTCCATATACATTAAGATTTTATTTTTGGAAGAACCCCTTAAATTGCATATGGTTTTCTCCCACCAAGTCTATTATCTCACCAATCCTTCTTGGGCTACAACTTTATATCCCCTCTTGGAAGCATAATTCATGGAATGGTTAAGAGATTGTAATTTTTGGTCACCATCTGCCCTTATTTTGCATTATAATATTTCAAGGCATTTTCATTTAACTTCCAAACCTCCACAAGATCCTCTCCCACTCTCAATTCCTCCAAAGTGAGCTAGTTTTTTTGCAAATTTGTAGAGCCCTATAGTTCATAATCTACCTTGGTGAAAAAACCATCTAGTTTGAGGCTCATGAATCACTTCAGGAAGTGATATATCTTAGCCTTAAGTGATATATATTAGCCTTTAGTGCCTCTATGAGAGTCAAGACCTATCTAGAAATTACCCCCTTTACCCGCATTCTATATAAACTAATTACCAATCAAATCAAGTTTTGGCTTCACACTTTCCATATTGTTTGGGCATTATGTAGGTGTTTGACAAGAGTTGTAATCTAATCCTCTATTGCCACTCAATACAACTATTGAGATTTGATTGTCTAGACCCACAATGCTTTTCCTTGTGGTCCACCGTGCATACAAATTTAGCTACGAGCTGATTCTTATATTTTTCTGCCCACCAAATAAATTTGTAATATAATACTCCAACTGCTTGCAGTACAACCTTTCATATTTAAGTGAATGAAATCTATCATACTAGTATGATTTCTAAGACGCATTTTACAAGTAACAATCTTCCCCCTCTCGAGAGGGGCAATTTCTAATGGAAAAAATTCTTTAATGTTTTTGTTATTTATTATCATTCACCCAAATTTATTTTAATAATTATTGTATATAAAGGGTTGACCCATGCTGATTTACCAAAGAGAGGGAATAAAAAATAATTTTCACCCCTAACAGTTGACCAACAGCCTTCCACTCACCTTTAATTTCAAGATTGGTGATCACGTTTTTTTCCCACCCTATTTTGTATAAATTGGCCTTCCTACTTTCATTCACCAAAACTTTGTGGTATGGATCCTTCGAGTGGTATGGGTATCTGAAAGAAAAGCCAGAAGTCAAATGATCCACAATATCCTTTATTGCCTCTATAAGGCTCAAGCCTTATCTAGACATTACCCTCTGTACACGTTCCATAACAACCAATGACCAATCAAATCAAAAGTCGAGTTCATAGTTTTTATATTATTGTGTCATTATGTGGTTGTTTGACTAGAGTTATAATCTAATCGTCTATTGTCGTTGATTACAACTATTGAGCTCTGACTATCTAGAGTCACAACGGTTTTCCTCGTGGTCTAACCTCCATACAATTTTAGCTATGAGGGCCTTTGAGAAGAGGAAGAGATATTTAGGTCCCATACTCCATCTTCTTTTGGGATTGCGAGTTTTGTCTAGGATTAAGTAGAAGCTCATTCTTATATTTTTTATCCTTGCCAAATAAATATGTAATACGATATTCTAATTGCTTCCAATACAAACTTTATGATACAAGCCATTCGCGAGTGAAATATAATATGCTATTATGAATTCTAAGACATTTTTGACATTTAACAGCATTTCCCCCTCTCAAGAGAAAGGCAATTTTTACAGAGAAATTTCACACATTGGAAAAATTAGGGGTTTACAAATTTTGGCTAGTTGAACTTTCTTATGTTCTTGTTATTTATTATCACTTACCCAAATTTACTCTAAAAATTATTCGATATAAAGGTTCATCCCTTTCTTATTGACCAAAAAGAGGGAATACAAAATATTTTTCACCCCTAACATTTGAACCACAACCTTCTATTCACATTGACTTCCAAGATTTGGGATCACAAATTTTTCCCACCCGATTTTTTATAAAGATTTTTCCTACCTTCATTTACACAAACATTGTGGTATGGGTATCTCAACACAAAGCTAGAAGTCAATTTTGGAGTGGGTGTAATGAAAATATGCTTGCAATACTCAAATTTAATAGGAAAACACATATGGCTTTAATTTTAGTGTTTAAAGTACCTTATTTGTATTTACACTCGAAATCTATTACACACCCTATTTGCATGCTATCACGACATGCCTTATGTTATGGGTTTAGTTTTCAGCCATTGATGTGTTTCAAGGCTTTTATGGTATATAATAAATGCTTTTATGAATTCTTAATATGGGCACCTCAATGTGTGCTCTTAATAATGATTTTTTGTACGGATGTCTACGATTAAGGTGACAATAGTTCCTTTTACATTCATTTCTATCAATGTTCAATAGAATTTCATTATGCCTTTTTTTATTAGGTGTCTTTGTTGTTGAAAAATATCTCTTCAGGTAGTGTTTCCCAGGAGTGTATGATCCTTTGTCATAAGATATTTTAGTTTCAGGAATTATCTCTCTTCCAAGGTATTTCAATAAAGGTTCTCAAGTTTTCTTAAATATATTCGACGAACTACCAAAATTTACATTACGGTCTAAACTTATTAATATGCATGGATGCCAGGGCACACAATTTAAATATCGATGTACACTAATGCCATTATATATTAGTGACATTAGTCATTCCATTCAATGAAACAAATTAGAAATGTGAGATATCAAAAATATGCACACTCGCACACACACAAACATATTTCATTGGATAGAAGACATTTTAAGAGAGAATTCATAGGTGTAGTCATGTACTAGGATGCTACTCTAATGATTTTATCTTCCATTTTGGGTTTGGAAATTCTTTTGTTTTACATTTATTCTAAAATACTCTAAATATGAGAGTTTGGCAGAATGATAGTACTTGAATTTTCAAATAAATTATTATACTTTGTATCTGCATATTCCTTTTCTCATGATAAAGTATAGTCTCACACAAATTTTTAGTAAAATAATGTGTATCGAGTTATTAGAAATGTATTCTATCAATACAAGGTTCCCTTTATTTGTAGAATTGATTTTAATTTTGTGTTAACACATCTTGGCTTTCAAAGCATAACTATATGTTTGTTAGGCTCATTGCATTCTCATAATGGCTTGTAAGTTCTACTCTCAAAGCTTATGAATTCTTCACTATTGTGATTCGTCAAATAATTTTCCCATTTAAAGTTTTAATATTAGTTTACATCCTAGTGTTATTACATATTTCTAATCCCATTTAAAGTTTTAATATTAGTTTACATCCTAGTGTTATTACATATTTCTAAGAGATTTGTCGTGAGGTTATTAACGATTGGAATCAACTAGCTTCACACACTACTACACCAAGGGCACTTTTAAGACATTTTTTAAGACAAAAGAAATCTTTTGTTTTAAAAAGTTATTTTTTATTTTAATAATTTTACATTAAAATCAAATATCAATTCAATTGTCTTAAATATAAAATTTAAGACAAAAAATGTTTGATACAAATATGTTTTAAAACAACTTTATATTGAAGACAGAAATAATTTAAGACAAAAACAGTTTGAGACAAACATATTTTATGACAAAAATTTATATTTAAGACAAAAGTAGTTTAAGACAAAAATATTTTAAGACAAATATTTATATTTAAGACAAAAACAATTTGAGACAAAAATATTTTAAGACAAATTTATATTTAAGACAAGCCAGTTAAGATGAAACTCATTTAATATAATTAACAATTAAGACAAAAACATATCAATTTAAGACAATATTATCTAACAAGTGAAAAATTGACACTGACAATGCAACTTAAGTCTGCCAACTTGCATGCTACTACTATCTTGCACCTATACCGAGGTTGTTATTTCACTTACTATTCATGTTATCTTATATAAAGAAAACGATTCACTAGTCTCTTCCTTTTGTGGAGGTAGTCGACTCTCAAGAATGCGAGAACTTTTCCAAGCAATATTTCGTGGGCACCAATTCATATTATGTCACTTGTAGCTCTGTTGATAAGATTAGAGACAACTTATCTTTTTCTGCATTCAACACCACTGCATGAAGGGGGATTCTAAATCAATTTTTTAAGACAAAAGAAATATTTTTCCTTAAAATCTAATTTGTCTTAAAATTGTCAATACGAGACGCCAGTAAAAATGGTAAAGGTAAAGGATTAAGAGTTTGTATTTACATTGTTGATGGGTTCTTCAGGAAGCAGAGCAATGGAGGCCCACAAAAACTAATGGAATTTACAGCAATAGAGGTGTGCTTCATAAGAGGAGCAATGGAGGTAGTTTTTCTAAGCGTGGATAGGAAGTAGCGTAGTTGAAGTACTTTTCAGGTTCTCCATCGTTTCTATTTTAATGTGTTTCTTCAATGATTCATTTTTTTTTAACGCTACTTTTTTTTTTACATAAAGAAAAAAATCTATCTTTGTATTAAAATATAAGGCTAGTGCATAATTCATATTTGATTCATTATATTAGCTTTTCATACTTCTCTTATCATTCGTATGCCCATACATTTCTAATTTCCTGTTCTACCAAAAGTATATTTATTAACATCAAAATTTAGCTTATAACCATTACATTTTCATAAATGAAGGCTTTTATTATCTAAAGATACAAAACTTCCATGAAAAGCATGTGACAAAATGTCTCCGAAGAGTAGCTGATGTTGCCTGAATTGACTGTGATACCCTCCTTGCAGACTCGGAAATGTTTTTTTACGTGTTTCCTACAAGATACCTATTTTATATATGACGTTCATTGTCCAATTCTATTCTCTGTATATATGATGGAAATTTATATGATTAAAAGTCCTTACTAGTTTTTGAATCCTCATCATCTAATTTACAATATAGTGGGACTCAAATTAGTATTCTTGTTTACCCAATGAGTGATTCCTTTTGCATCTCCATATACCTAAATTTTGTCTAACCTTATCGATTTTACTACGATAAGGAATACCCATAATGTTGTAATCTATGATTTGTTGTTTGATCCCATTCTGCCCTCACACTAGAAGTGGAAGAAATAACTAGACTTAGTAACTATGACTACACCACATCCTCATTTCCTTCTATTGTTGGCTCCATAAAAAAACCCAACCAGATATTCCTCCCAAATATCAATTAGTTTTCATTTCTTATTTCTGTTAGACTTGATCATTGACCCGATCTCATTGGAAAAAACAACTATCTTGATAATGGATTCTCCAACAATCATACTTTTCTGATCAAAGTGCTATTGTTCCTAATTCGTTGTATAATACATATGGTATATAATGAGAGGGTCCTATACTTTCTTTGTGAAGTGAACCATGATAGAAGCCATATAAAAAAGGGTTGATTAGTTCTAATGAAACAAAGATTCATTTCCTCCATAACCCCATCCCAAATCAACCTCTCATATGATCCTTTGATTATCAAATGACTTGTATCCCCCCTCCCCACATTCATAGTGGTCATATTCTAGGACTAAGAACCCACACTTTTATAAGTTGTTCCATGTTAATATACAATCATGTGCTGTGAACCAACAAAAAAATTTTAATTTGTTCGAGACATTCCACCTAAATATCTTGTAGATTCTTATTATAATGATTGATCCTCGTGGGCCTTCACAACTTCAACTAGATTTCTTTTACTGTGAGCTTGTTCTTTTCACTCCCCCCCCCCCTCCATATCGTATTCTCTTGCTTATCACCAATAATGATGCTAAAAGATCAAAGTTTCACTATGTATGACCGGCACTCCTCATGATATGTCTCTAGTATGCCAAGATCTTCAACCCTTCTCCAACTTATGAGGAAAGGAACCTCATAATCAATGAAGAAAAGGAAAGGAAGAGTGAAGTAATTATCTTTGTTTTTGGGTCTATTTTGTGCTTAGTGACTCCACAAGTGAAGGAAGTCAAGGTACAAGAGAAGGTCATCTACATGTAATAGGGTTTTTGAATTAGGGCAGGGAAGCTGTAGGTCTGAAGTAGAGAAAAGTTACTAGAGGAAGAAAGAAAAAACATGTAGTTGATTATCATTCACTCTATTAAGAAATAGAGGTAAAAATAGGAATCTTGGTGTCTTGGTATTGGAGAGGTCAAATAGATCAAAGGTCTTGGTATTGGTATTCGTCAACTAAATTCTCTATAACAAGAAGAATTCATTAGGGCCATTTTCCTCTTAAGCGGGAGAGGTTTTGGCCCTAGTTGATTGCATATATTCTTTCTCTCTTGTCTCCTTATTGTTTATGCTCGGTAGTTGTTTGGTTAATAACACTATAATAATATTACTAAAGAGAAAATAATAATCTAAAGTAGTAGAAAGAATTCACAAGAAGTTATCATCACAAGAGAACTCACCTAATTTCTATGCCCTACATTTCTCAATAGATTGTGCATCATACTTCTCCATATGTGTGTTATAACAGATTTGTTCTAAGCACTACTACTAATCCATGAGGAGAAATTTTTATGAAACATATACTTTTCCTTAATGATATGAGACCACACACCATTTCCCGACACTTCCCTCCACATGTTTTTTATAATCAAAGATTTGTTAAAAGTGGGTATATCTAAGAAATTCCAACCTACTTTTTCCACTAGCCTTGAAAGTGCTGACCATTGTACCAAATGAATTTTTTCACATAACTATGTTCCAGCCCAGAGGAAGTGCCTCATGTTAGCTTCTATCTTATGGATGATCTCCCTTGCCACTAAATAAAGGTGCATCCAATATATTGAAATGTTGTGTAGCACCAATTTCATCATTACCATCATTCCTCTCATTGTCAACCATTTGTACTTCCAACTGTCCAATTTTTTGTGAAATATTTTGATTAACCATGCCCAATCCTGGTTATCTTAAGCACAAAGTACGTGAAATAATCATCCAATATTGATGACGCTACCCCAAAGAGATCACATATGTACTTTGTTACATTCTCCTCACTATCATCATGTAACAAGATCGATTTTCCTTCATTCATACGCAAACTAGGCACAACTCCAAATAATTTAATGAGGTCTATAATGGTACTCCACTCCCCCACTGTGGATTCCCCACCGAGTAACATATCATCTATGAAAATTAAATGAGAGATGGAAATATTTTTGGTTACTCTGATCCCTTTAATAATTCCATCATCATTTCACACCCTCATTTTTTTATTGAAACAGTCAATAACTAAGAGACATAAGAATGGATACATGACACAACCCTACCTAATTCCTCTATAAGGATTAGAAAATTGTGAAGGCTGGTCATTAATATTGACGAAAAAATTTGTAGTTTTGCAACATGCCAAAATTCATTTAATGTTAAATAGAGACATACCATATTTTAACTGGACTAAGAAGAAGAATTCTGAGTCAATGTAATCACATGCCTTGCTCCAGTCTACATTCAGAAGGAAAGATCTTTGTTTCAGTGATTTAATAGTGCATCATGTCTTGGGAAATACCAACTACATCTTGTATTTGTCTACCAACTCTTCCTCTGTAATATGTTTCAAAAATACCGCATTTGTACACCAATTTGCAAATATCCAAGATGATAATATGCAAATTTTCTTGGTTCCACCCTTTTGGGGATTAGTGCTATGAAATTTGCATTTATTGCCCCCGAGATGAAGCCATGAATCCTATGTTATTTATAGATATTGCCAACAAATCTATGACCATCAAATCAATGAAGTGAATAAAAAATTCAAGCCGCCACACATCGAGGCACAAACTTTTCTCCTTTACACATTCCTTCAATATCTTTGTGAGTTCCTCCCTTATGACTGGTTGTCCCGATCTGTCATTATCCTCCGATGTGAACATGTTTGGAACTTCGTTGAAATTCACTTGCAAATAGAAAGATGTCGCTTGTGTCAAGAATTAGCCTCTAAAATGTATGACCATGATCTGTTCAATAGATCTCTATGAGGTGAATATGTTTATGGTGTCATCTCTTATCCTCCTTGTGGAATTGATCTGTTTCCTGGCATCAAAATGTGCATGGAAATATCTGGTATTTTTATCTCCATCTTTTCTAAATGTCGCCCTCCTCTTCATGTCAATATATTCTTCCCATGAATAAAGAATGTCCCTTCTCTTAAACTCCAATTCAATGAGATTGTGTTGGTATTCCTCTAAGAAGAGTAATAGGTCCTACGGATCATTGAAATAACATAGGAAAATGTGAATAGCCCTAAGAGATTTAGTTTCACCCTCGTTAATCTACCTAATCCATTCCTAAGTGACCCTTTTCATCTGTCTAAGCTTCCAACATATGGTGTCATGTGATTCTATGGAGGAGGAAAAAATGACCAAGACGAAACATTTCAGACCATATCGCCGAATTCATCCATTTTAAGACATTTCAGGTCTAATTTGAAGAATTATGATCTCTTCTATTCCCCTTCATCCCATGTCAGCATAATGGGGAAATGATCAGAAACAAATGTTCGAATAGTATAAGATCTTATATCTATTAGATGATTAACCATAATCTGATTAACCAAAAACTTATCCATTCTTTTATAGATTTCCGCCTCTCTAGTTCTCCCATTCCTCTTATTGGGGTGAAGAGGATATGGCATCAAATCCAAATGGGAAAATTCCTTCATCAAACCTCTGAAATAGTAGCCATATTATCAATTCTATACTTGTGTCCCCAAATATTTTCCCTCCCCATCAAAAAATTAAAATTCCCCACAATGATCAGGGAACTTAATCGATGTTTCCTAGATTGAAAAACCTGGACCCAAAAGAGTCTATGACCCATATATGGAGCATATGAATCGACAATTCAGGTCCGTTGACAATTTCCCATCATGTGTTCGGTGATTATAATCCCCACACATGACATAAATGACTCCATCTCAATAATTTTTGGATTCCACATAACCTCGAGACCACCAGATAATCTAATAATATCATTTGAAACTACATGTCATGTAGGGCACACAGACAAAATTTCCTCCCACACCTTATCTCTGGAAGCCATTATTTCTTTGAAAAGGATTAGAGAGGGCTTATGGACCCGAAAAACACCTCTAAGGGAGATTAATTTTTTCGGTCTCTCCCAAACCTGAGATGTTAATGGAAATAGTAATCATGGAGGCACCACATGTAGAGTTTCATCCCCTCTAAGGACCCAATCTCCATCAAAATCAGAAAAAGAGACATTCCCAGCAATAAAATCAGAAACAATATCGAATCAGTTACTAGGATATTGAGACTCATCAGCATAAACTAATTCAATCTTGTTACTCGCTAAAACAATTTTATATTTTGGGGGTTTCTTCTTACTTGTGTGACATTTTTATATGATTGACCTCCAGAATCCAGAGGATTATGGAGAAGGGATATTTTAATAGAAGGGCGAGTTTTCTTCTCAGATGAGGAGAAAATAGCCTTTGATTCCTTGTCAAGGGAAAATTTTCTAAGCGACGAGACCATATCCAAAGGTCGAAATGACAACCCAATTACATAGGACAACATGTTGGAAAGAGGGGAGAACTCAGCTACAAGCTAAATTTGAGTGACAGGAGCCTCACGGCCAAAGTCATTCATGCAATCCATAGAGGGATATGGAATTTATCATTACCAAAAGCTAAAATGGCATCGTCGCTTCGAGGGACAACCTGCCATATGGGCTTCACATTAATAATTTTCACGTTTTTTCGTAAAGGGGGTTCTAAAATTTTAAAAAATAGAGAGAACATAATATATATATTGGGGGTGGGGATTTTTGGTAGAGGGTTATAGGTTCTAGAGATATTAAAATAAGTATTTGGTAAAATGAAGGGATATCCACTAAAATGGGAATGGAGTAGTATTGACTATTTAATAATAAAAAGAAAATGGTAATCTAAATCCTGAACACACTGATGGTTGTTTATCTCACCACTTAAAATGATTTTACTAGTTCAAATAGCCACACGAGGGAGAATATTATATGCTACCGTACCTTTTTATACCGTTCCAAATCATATGTGAATGCAAAGGACTTTAAAAAGTATTTTTGTGAGGGGCGAGGGTTTCTAGGCTTTGATAGTTAATAAAAATGGGGGCATGAGGAGATGTTTTCCAATGCAATGTGGTTAGAGCCCCAAATAGGGTAACTTATTGGGCTCATTTTGCCTATTTTTCCTTGTTCAATCCTTGTTTGATCCTCCATTTTGCATATATTATGCATTATTTTTTAGTATCTTTATGTCATTTGAACGAATAAGGGTGGTCACTCTACCTAGGAGGCTAACACGTGGTTATTTCAGGTTTTTTGGACAAATGTTGGAGCAAAACCGAGCAATCATGGGCTAGGTGAAAGCCAAGCTTGAGGTGATGATTCGTATGGGGGTTGTCTCTGAAAATAAATGGCCCTTCCTCGGCATCTCCACCCTCAACTCCAAGCTCACAAGCCACCAAAACGGATCTTGAAGGTAGCCAAGCAGATTTTGGAAAAGGGACTGTCTACTAGTAGTTGGGACAGCCGAGTCCCTTGAATTTCGGAGGCCTGCTAGGCCCCTTGGGATGTATAAATAAGAAGGCCTCAGCCTTCATAGGTTACTTTTGAAACCATTGCATTTTTTTTGCACTATAGTGCTGCCACTTCCAGCTTGTTTTCTTGTAGCCATTGTGTCATAACTTTCGATTGATGACTATTATTAGATAATGACCAGAAGTCCTATTTTGTATCAGCTCTGAGTTCTCTGTAGGAGCCATAGCTCTCAGGGTTGGGCCCAACCTGAGAGCCAAGGCCTCCTTTATGTACTGTTATTTTTCCTTTATGCATCGTTGTTTCTCCTTTTATGCATTTGCAAACGTCTTTTTGTTAGGGAGATTAAATTGTGTTGATTAACTAGGTCACTGTTTATGGTTAGAAATGCTTCTAATGTTTAGAATAGGTTGGTAGGATATCAACATGGAAAAAGCTCCAGAAAAATGCCAACAAGCACCTTTGGTTTCACCTCTCCCTCATAGGATCAGGGGCTGGGATCAAAGTAACCTTGTTGTCCCAAACAAAAATACTATTTTTTCTTTGCCATGCAATCACTAGTGTACGGTTTTCATTTGCAGAAGTTGGTTACATGTTCAGATCTTTGAAATGTTTCATTGCATAGTTGATATATATGGTTCCCTTGCAAATAAACATGTTGTTCATTCACTTTACTGTAAGCTAGATCAGATTAGGTTGGTATAACTAGGACTTTGATTACTTGCAAGTCTTTATTGGTTCAGTTGAAAGTACAAGGTGCAGAGCATCTCTACCACTTCTTCATCCACCCAAACTTCATCAGAACCATCTGTTCCATCTCCTAAATGGGTTTCTCATCTCACATTTGTCATCCTGCCCATGTAACCCTACCTTTTTGTGCAACCATTGTTTCATCCTTCTTTGAGCCAATTCAGCCATCTACACCTTCTCCCAACACCATCCACCAGTCCCTGGGCCACTTGAAACCCCTATCCTACCTCCACACCCATTCCTTCATCTTTCATCACTCATCGATCCTCCAAAATCACATTTCTAAACATCCTGTAGAAATTTCTAAACATCTTGTAAAAATTCTTGCACATCCTATAGAACCTGTGCAGACTTCCTGTAGAAGCTCACAAATGAGGTTTCTTGATAGCCAAACTTTATGAAACTCTCTGGAAGGGTGTTAGGTACTCCTTAGGCCGTATCTTCACCTTATTGACCTCTTCCAAGCATTTCTCCTCATTGATCCACCTTTGCACAGTCAATAACAGTGAAAGCATATGCATGATGACAGTGACGACTTATTCAAAAATACAGAAACATGTTTTCTTCATATAGAGGTAGTCTATACTCATGTATTTTACCTTCATAGAATTAATGGCATCTCTTTCAGTACCTTGCACTCTCTTCTTTGCGTCAGTAGGACTAGCTGGTAGAATTAGGTTCTGCTAGGGTTTGCGCTTTCCTTCAGTTTCTCGATTTCTTTTCGCAAATAGATTAGCTTCCTTTGAGACTAGCTTCCATCCATCAGTTAATAAGCTTCATCTCTAAGCTCCTAGAAGTTGGCTTGAGCCCCTAGCAGACTTGTGCCAGCTGACCAAGTGACAGTTTCGCCAAGAGATAGTACTTGTGCATACAACACCGTCACTTCCAAGTTTGTTACGAACTACCGGGTTGATAAAAGTAAAGAAGGGAGTCTCAGGAGTTGCAGTATTATTGCTGCAATACTGGAGCTCACCAAGGAGGTGGATTCAGTTTTCGGTTTTGGCATGGTGAAGATGCCAAAGGTTGCAAGGTGCACGTTAGCCACTATGAGGACAATGGAAATTTTCCTTCACTAAGGAAGAGTAGGTTAGATGCCTCTTCTTTTGTGGGAGCTATACAAAAAAAGGGGGCACTCGTAAATGAATTTGTGCCTTTCGACACAACCTTAAATGACATTTTCTCCTCAATAGGTTTTTGTGTTGGTTATCTGGTGCTGGGGCACAACATGATACACACAATCAGGGATGATGTTCGTCGGTGTGAAGGATATTGTAATACCATGGGCCCAACAATCTTTTTTCTTTGCTTATCTACTAGTACAAGTTGTTGGCTTGCATTGGGGTGTCGATGGCTAGGGATTCACGGTAATTTTGGTTCCCATTGAATCTTCTATGGCTTATTCTATGGAGGCTCTATTGGTGGCCTTTTTTCATTTTCTTCATGGTTAGTATGAAAACTCTAATCCTTCTCAAGTGGAGCACTTCATTTTGTCCTTTGAATGAATAAAATAGGTCCATATTGCCACTTCCCACTTCTATTTGATGAAATCCTTTTAAAGCATGAATTTAATATTCATCTGAGGGTTTGATTATGAAAACAATCACATGGTATCTCCTGATGAAAAATTTCTTACACATATGAAGAAAAGGTCTCAAACAATATGTACATTGAGAAATGTAGGGCAAGCGAGAACTTCTACATGTTATAGCAAAGCATAAATAAGACAAGATAGAGAGGTATTGCCCACATTGAATAAATGCGAGAACGAAATGCATAATAAGGATGGACTTAAAGGTTTTCAATAGGTTGAAAGGAATTTGCACAGGGAATCAATACACTCATATGGATAAGTCCAACCATATGGAGTCATACAGCAGTTGTACATATGATTCGAAAATACCACATTCAACCTACTCACAATCAATTTTGATATCATTTTGTACACCGAGTTGTAGATAGATACAGGATGATAATATGCAAAGGTTCTTGGTTCCACCCTTTTGGGGATTAATGCTATGAAAGTTGCATTTATTGCCCCTGAGATGAAGCCATGAATCCTAGATTATTTCTAGCTATTGCCAACAAATTTAGGATCATCAAATCAATGAAGTGAATAAAAAGTTCAAGCCCCCACCCATCTAGGCATAGACTTTTCTCCTACACATTCCTTCAATGTCTTCGTCAATTCCTCCCTTATCACTCGTTGTCCCAATCTATCGTTATCCTCTGATGTGAACATGTTTGGAACTTCGATGAAATTCACTTGCAAATAGAAAGACGTCTCTTGTGTCAGGAACTGGACTCTGAAATGTGTGACCATCACCCATTCAATAGATCCCTATGAACATAATATGTTTATGATGTCATCTCTTATCCTCCTTGTGGAACTGATCTGTTTTCTGGCATTGAAATGTGCATGGAAATATCTGGTATTTTTATCTCCATATTTTATCAATGTGACCCTTCTCTTCATGTGGATATCTTCTTCCCATGAATAATGAATGTCGCTTCTCTTAAACTCCCATTCAATGATATTTTGTTGGTATTCCTCTAAGAAGAATAATAGGTCCTACAGATCATTGAAATAACATAAGCAAATGTCAATAGCCCTAAGAGATTTAGTTTCACCCTCATTCATCCCCCTAATCCATTCCTAAGTGACCCTTTTCATCTCTCTAAGATTTCAACATATGGATGTCATGTGATTCTGTGGAGGAGGAATAAATGACCAAGACAAAACATTTCAGACCATATCCCCGAATTCATCCATTTTAAGACATTTCAGGTCCAATTTGAAGGGTTATGATCTCTTTTGTTCCCCTTTGTCCCATGTGAGCATAATGGGGAAGCGATCATAAACAAATGTTTGAATAATATAAGATCTTATATCTATCGGATGATTAACCATAATATAATTAACCAAAAACTTATCCATTCTTTTTTAGATTTCCCCCTCTCTAGTTCTCCCATTCCTCTTATTGGGGAAAAGAGGATATGGCATCAAATCCAAATGGGAAAATTCCTTCATCGAACCTCTGAAATAAGCAACCATATTATCAGTTCTATATTTATGTCCCCAAATCTTTTCCCTCCCCATCAAAAAATTAAAATCGCCACAATGATCAGGGAACTTAATCGAAGATTCCTAGATTGCAGAACCTAGACCCAAAAAAGACTGTGACCCACATATGGGGCATATGAATTGACAATTTAGGCCCATTGACAATTTCTCATCATGTGTTCGGTGATGATAATCGCCACACATGATATAAATGACTCCATCTCAATAATTTTTGTATTCCGCTTAACCCTGAGACCACCAGATAATCCAGTAACATCAGTTGAAACTACAAGTCATATAGGGTACACAGACAACATTTCCTCCCACACCTTATCTCTGGAAACCATCATTTCTTTCAAAAGGATTAGGGAGGGTTTATGAACCCGAACAATACAACTAAGGGAGATTAATTTTTTCGGTCACTCCCAAACCTCAGATGTTAATGGAAATAATAATCATGGAGGCACCACATGTAGATTTTCATCCCCTCTAAGGATCCAAACTCCATCAAAATCAGAAAAAGAGACATTCCCAATAGTAAAATCAGAATCAATATCAAAGCAGTTATTGGGAGTCTGAGACTCATGAGCATAGCAAAATTTGATCTTGTTACTTGCTAAAACCTTTTTATATTTGGGGGATTTCTTCTTACTATGTGTGACATTTTTCTATGATTGACCTCGAAAATACATTTGATTATGGAAAAGGGATGTTTTAATAGAAAGCAGAGTCAACTTCTCAGATGAGGACAAAATAGCCTTTGATTCCTTGTGAGGGGAGAATTTTCTAGGCAACGAGACCATATCCAAAGGCCGGAATGACAACCCAACTATGTAGGACAACATGTTGGAAAGACGGCATAACTCAACTACAGGCTAAGTTTGAGCGACAGGAGCCACATGACCAAATTCATTCATGCAATCCATAGAGGGATGTGGATAATGTGTCAGATCATCAAAGGATATGGGCTTTACCATTACCGAAGGCTGAAATGGCATTGTCGCTTCAAGGGATGAATTGCTATATGCTCTTCACATTATTAATTATCACGTTCATTCATAAAGGGGGTTCTAAAATTTTGAAAAATAGAGACAACATAATATAGTTATTGGGTGTGGAGATTTTTGGTAGAGGGTTATAGGTTCTGGAGATATTAAAATAAATATTTGGTAAAAGCAAGGGATATCCACTAAAATGGGCATGGAGTAGTATTGACTATTTAATAATAAAAAGAAAATGGTAATCTAAATCCTAAACACACTGATGGTTGTTTATCTCACCTTTTAAAAGGATGTTACCAGTTCAAATAATGACATGAGGGAGAATATTATTTGCTACCGATACCTTTTTATAGTGTTTCAAATCATATGTGAATGCAGAGGAGTTTACAAAGTCTTTCTACAAGTGTCAAGGGTTTCTAGGCTTTGATAGTTAATAAAAATGGGGGCATGAGGAGGCATTTTCCAATGCAATGTGGTTAGAGGAGGTGGATTCAGTTTTCAGTTTTGGCATGGTGAAGATGCCAAAGGTTGCAAGGTGCATTCTAGCGGGTGTGAGGACAATGAAAATTGTCCTTCACTAAGGAAGAGTAGGTTAGATGCCTCTTCTTTTGTGGGAGCTATACACAAAAAGGGGGCACTCACAAATTCATTTGTGCCTTTCAACACAACCTTAAACGACAATTTCTACTCAATGGGTTTTCGTGTGGTTAGCTGGTGCTGGGGCAGAAGATGATACAGAAAATCAAGGATGAGGTTCATCAGTGTGAAAGATATGGGAATGCCATGGGCCCAATAGTCATTTTTCTCTGCTTATCTAGTAGCACAAGTTGTTGGCATGCATTGGGGTTTTGATGGCTAGCGATTCACGATAATTTTGGTTACTATGAAATCTTCTATGGCTTATTCTATGGACCTCTATTGGTGGCCTTGTTCCATTTCCTTCATGGTTAGTTTGAAGACTCTAATCCTCCTCAAGTGCAGCACTTGATTTTGTATTTTGAATGAATAAAATGGGTTCATATTGCCACTTCCCACTTATATTTGATGAAATCCTTTTAAAGCATGAATTTAATATTCATCTGAGGGTTTGATTATGAAAACAACTACATGGTATCCCCTCATGCAAAATTTCTTACACATATGAAGAAAGGGTCTCAAACAATATGTACAATGAGAAATGTGGTGCAAGGGAGAACTTCTACATGCTATAGAAAAGCATAAGTAAGACAAGATAGAGAGGTATTGGCCACATTGATCAAATGCGAGAAATAAGTGCGTAATAAGGATGAAATTACAGGTTTTCAATAGGTTGAAAGGAAATTGTATAGAGAATCAATACACTCATATGAATATGTATGGCCATATGGAGCCATATAACAGTTGTACAACGCCTTCGTTTATTTTTTGTGTAGATCATATACCTCATTTTGAGATGATTATATTGACCATGGAGTTGTTATTTAGATTCTTGTAGAGGATTCCTTGAGGTATGCAAAGATGATTTTGAGAAGAAATTACTTATGTATCTCCAAAAGTCTTTTATTCTTCAAGTGCTTAAATTTTTAGTTATTGTGTGATTGATGCTATGATCTAAAAGTAATTTTTGCATTTTAGTAAATTTAGAAATATACCTACTTAACTAAGATCATATGGACAATAGTGATGTAGGGTTGAATTTTGGTAATGTACTTAACCCCAAATAGCTCGGAAAGTGAAATATTCCTCCAAATATGTGAAATTGTGTCCATACCCGAAACAATTTCTACTTGAGGGGGAAACACACCTTAAATTACGTGGAAGCTATTCCATTACTGTTATTTCTCGCCCCTTCTTACCTACAACATCCCCTAGCCACCTCCTTGAAGAGGATGTCCAATCTCAAGACTCAAATGGGCCTTTGACCAAACCCATGTGTAACTTGGTGCTACAGGGCATGATCTCAAGTTGTGTGTTTGTCTTGTAAAGCTCCCTTTTTTCTCAGATCATGTTGTGTGTTTGTCTTGTAAAGCTCCCTTTTTTCTCAGATCATTCATCCAGATGTTCTTAGGCCCTAGTTTTAACCTAAGAATAAGGGTATCCATCAATGTGATGACAAAAGAGAATGTAATACATGTAATCTTTCCTCCAATTACATTTTAAACATGCTTCAATGGATCCTCATAGTGAAATGCATCTCTGGAAGAACCTTCATCAAGGCAACATACAACCTCTATATACTTGCTTTTCCCTTGGATGATAGAGAGTTCTTAGATATGAGGGCTTTCAAACATAGACAAGATCCCAAACTGATACAATCTCCCCAATAGTGTTATCGTCCCCGCACATGGTAGCATACCTCTAGAAAAAACAAGTGCTTTTGTTTGCCACCTTTAACCATATAACATGGATTTTTAGTCACAATGTCTCCTCCTATATTTTAAGGATGTATCATTTATGAGCCTCTAACTCCCCTAAATTATCAATTTATGCCAGAGAAAGAAATAATTGAAAAAAGTAATTTATGTCAAGAATCTTTGCCTCTATGTCCTCCAACTCTTTTTCACATGCAACCATTTCTTCTTGCTTACATCTCTTGACCACCCTCTTGAGTATGTGAAGCTTGGTCTCTCAAAAGGGGCGTGAAACCTCCGGGGGAATCCTTTATGTACTGCTCTAACTTACTGCCCGGGGATTTAATGCCCTCCAACAACAACCTCGTAAACAAAATAAAGGAAATCGTACAACATTTCAACCACAACGTATTGTTCCCAAAAGATTGCATGGATGTGTTCCTCTGTCAATCTTGTTTCGAAGTAATAAACGAAAAAAAATTCGATTATGTTAACCATGCACACAACTATTGAACGGAATTTATCCGTGCCCAACTATAACTTTGGATAGTAGTTTCAAAGTTAATAAACTTTCAACAAAATGTGGATACACCAATTATAATAATAGTTGAGAGCATATAGAATACAGCGCAGAAGAAACTTTTAGAATGTAAGTATATGGCATTGTGCTACCCAGCTGTAATACATAAACACAACTAGCATTTTATAAGATATAAAGCGGTCAATTTATTCAAATTTTAGAAGTAGACACAATCGAGAATTAGTGCATGCTGTGTTGATCTAAGAGGACAAAAAAATCTGGTCTTGCACTATTGAAACGAGAGGAAAAAAACATGACTTAGTTTGAATGGAAGTGCCAGGTTAAGTGGTACGGTATGTCCAAATAACGCAGCTTCTTCAACAATTTTCAGCAACACTCTTCTCACAATTTCTCACAAGTACATTCCAGAGATTAGCTTCACAAAGATCTGGGAGTGGTGTATGGGCAAGTCAGGACTCGATATATAACATAGAACTCAACTTTTTAAACGCTACAAAGAACTCTAAAAAACATAATTCAACTTACCTAAACATGATTTAAACTTTGAGCATCAAAGGCTTGGCCATGTCTATCATTGGAAGACCAAAAGTTACCCCATGTTGTAATCTGTATATAACAAAAAAATTATAAATCATCTAATTAGAGTAGATATCGTATGTATATCATTCACTCCTATCGTATGGATTCTTGCATTGGGTAGCCTATTGTGTCACACAAGCGCTGAAATCAGTACATAGATTCATGATGGGGTAACTTTTGGTACATTTCGGTAGATCTCCTTGCCATTTCGGAATTGCCTCTGGACATTTTAGATAGCATGCATTAGTGACATTCTACATAGCATGCATTATTGCCCCTGCCCAAGATAACAGCGGCCATAACTTCTTGATCCCAAGATCGACCTCCAGCAATTTTTGCCACTATATCATTCAACTGCTTCGGATTTCAATGGTGAATATAATTTACATGAGAATAAATTGGTGTATGTGATTTGGAAGCAGTGATTACCAAAATCAGTGACTACCAATACATGTCGGTGGTGAATCTACGGCTCAGCGATCATTCTGACAATTCCCATGGTGAATGTCCAGCTCAAAAACCATTCTTACAATTCTGTAATTTGAACACGTGAACGGATCTTTTGTGTTTGCCACCAAACAAGATTAGTTACTAGAAAGGGGCTAAACTACATGAACCTAATTAAACTTTGGAAGATAAACCATTGCCAATCTGACGCTGATATGAAATTTTCTACGAAATTAATTAGCAAGTAAATTCTATCAATTAAGCAGACATCCCGTAAATAGGAACAATAAGGTTATAGTGTTTTATATATTTAAAGAAGATTATTCTAACAGGAGTCTTACAAATTAGTAATGACATTTTTGTCAAATACTTTAAATTTGATTTTTTAATACACACTAGCTTTACTCAATCCACCATTACTGCAAACCAAGATTAGATGACTCATTGATAAACCTCGATGATGGAAGGCATACGCTCTTGAATAACTGGCCTTAGTTTGAGTATTAGTACATAGTAACTCTGAGAAAAAGAATATTCGTTGCAGACTGATCTCGACCATTTTTTTTTTATAGAAATAAAATTATGAAGTCTATTCTAAACTAAGATTCTACCAGCTAATAATATAACATACGTAACCATCATGGATGTATTATTTTGATATCAAAATTTTGAGCAAGACTCATTTTCTCTCTCTGTTTCTGTCTGATTGTGTACAGACTTGATTATAGGTGCCTGGTTCAGGTGATCATTCACAAAATTCACAACAACACATGAGAACATTACATCAAATTCTGATCCTAAATCTAATGTTAACAATGTTCATTTTCTACTCATGGCTATCATTCATACTATAAGAAGGATTATAAAACTATCTATTGTTCCAAAACGTGCAAAGTGACTAAGGTTAAAGTCAAAAATATTTTGTATTTTTTTTCATAAGTGTTTTATAGACTCAAGATCTGTGATTTCTATCTCCACAAAGTATTTGTATCAAGTAAATCCACTCAAAGGGATCATTTTTTACATACTCAGCCATAAACGCTAACCTAAAAGTGTTAGAGAGAATTGAACCCATAACCTCTCAATAGCAAATATGCTTTAAACTAATTGAAATTTAAATTAAAAATTAATATATCTAGAATCAAATATATATATATATATATATATATATATATATATATAGTTTCACTTAATTTTACTCTATAATTTTTTTATCATAATGAAAATAATATATATTTTTATAATAGTTATAATTAAATAGTTTAAGTTAATTAAATTAAAAATGATTAGTGAAATTAGTTTAGTCTATTTAATTCAAACTATATGAAAATGTTTCTTAGCAATTTAAATTATTTAAGGCCTTATACATGCACAACTAGTTTAGCTTCAATAATTTAAAATTTTACAGCCAAACCTCACAATCAAACTTCAACATTACAATATAATATAATTAAATGACTTTTATCTATTTAATTCAAAAGATATGGAAATATTTCTTAACATCTGAATTATTTATGTCCTTATACCCACACAACTATTTCAACTTCAATAATTTTACAACCAAACTTAGCCTGGAAATTAACTTAATCTTCTCCTCCCTTAGCCTTTGGTTAATCCACGGAATTTCTCACTTGAAGTTCGCAATGGGATATGTTGTTCTTGCATTGCTGCTACAAAATCTTCCCTTGATGCACTTCTTTGCTCTTCTCTCCTTAGATTTAGTGTGATTCTTTGAACATCTTCGACAAAAACTCTATAAATGAAATCCTAAGTCACTTTAATATGTTATTTTCAAAGAGTATCAAATCTCATTCCTCTGTGTCAGTGAAATATTTCTATTCTATCATGCCAAAGCACATTCCTAGGTAACCTGGTAGGTTCCTATCATTTTTCTGTCAATTCAGCCTCAAAATAGGCCACTACAGCAAAACCTACAGGATGTACTAAAAACCTAGAGGATTCCCTATATTTCTACACGATACACCAGAGAGAAGAATGATGGTTGATGGAGGTGATGGAAGGCTTAGGAAAGGTGATGAATGGGTGGAATAGAGTGAGAAAATTCCTAGGATCACTCATAACTCAAAACCAAGGTTAGGAGATGGTAGGATTTTCTCAACATGCTTGGAGAAATTTCTATGTAAAATGATGAGATTGGTGAAGGTCTTGGTGAAAGAACGGAATGATTATGGATGGCTGAAGTTGTAACGTGGTTTCCTTCTAGATCTCTTTATATTTCTAAAGCACCTGCAATGCATCAAAGATTTATAATTGCCAAAAAGTCATGTAAACAAGAAGAATTCTAGCAAGCTCGAAAAGCAGAATTTCATGAACTAGTTGTCTATTTCATGTATCAGGAAAATCGCTGAATAAAATGGAATCATGTATGAAAACTTGTGTAAGACTGAGTATGGAAGAGATGGTGATTAAATCGTACACTTGCAAAACTGATCAAATGTTGGTTCAAGTATAGTAAAATCTATATCTTATGAGAAAATGTAAATTTGTCTTTTTGGGGCTCCGTAAGGATCTTTTCCTGAAATCATGGGCCTTGAGGTAAGCGGTGAGGCCAAGCCACCTACTGATAGCTTCGTGGTTCTCCTTTTATCCCTTCTAACCTGCTACTAAAGTAAATCACAAATTGAAGCAAACTAATAAACAACTAATCAAATCTACATTACCTGCAATGAAATACTTCTAAAGACAACTTGACCATGAATCTATGAAACTAAGCCAAGCATACAGATAGAAGAACAAGAGCCTTTGTAGCTAGGGTTGGGCCCTAATCCATGAGCTTTAGCCCTCTGAGTTAGCTCAATGCTAGATCAATAAAATGTTCATTTTCCTTATCAAAACAAAAAATTACATCAATGTCTTCCACAAGTCTAGAGCTTGAGAATAACTAGTGTTTTTACAACAAAAAATTGAAACCTAAAGAGGCTCTATGCCTCTCTAATTATAAAACTAAATTCCCCAATGAATTCCTTAAATCTAGGGAGGCTTGGCTCCCAAACTCGAGATGAACTAACTCTTTCTCTATCACTTGCTCAGGTACCTTTTGATCTTCATGACTTCGTTGATTGCACTCCAAGATGGTTTGATTAAAGGAGGAATATTAGAATGGGGAAGGGGTACATGAGGATGATTTACCTCCTACAATCTCTCTCCCTTGTCCCATTCATGTTTAAAACCTTAGTCTTGCCAAATTATTTGGTTTTCTCTTCCAAACTTGCATTCAATGCATATTAGTCCACTAGGAATAATACCTCACTTCAACTCATCTCATTAAACAAAATATAATCAAAGCATGTATTATATTGTGAGAAGAGTTCATTTGACTAGATGGAGGTGAATTAATGCCCATATAATTAATCAATGATGAGGCACATCAACAGAGTTAGCAAAAGATACAGTTTTATAGAAGAGGTATAGAACTACAATACAAAGGCGACAAGACCTTTGGCATATTGCGTTTAAGGGAGAACTTCTATGCAAAGCTAAATTGTACACAAAAGAAAGGCTGGAGGAAAAATGTCCTCACCTCATTTAGTAAAATATTTTGGGGACCAAAATCCTACTGAAATGGGGAGGTGCCATATAGATTGGATCACTATATTATTTTTCATCCATCTCAATACAGTTGGAGTAGAAAAAATGGAGGAATCATCTCATGGGACTGTTTTTACTCGTGGGACCCAATTTGTCCAAACGGGGCCTCAAACCCTGCAAGAGTGTTTTGAGGCTTCAAACAATGATCTTTTGGGTTATACCTTTGTTCCTTAATGACACATCATTTTCTTCTATTACACACACAATTAGCTTTCCAATGATAAATTAATCACATCAATCAGATTCTGTATGAAAATGTTATGCCACTCCTAAGTTCATCATCTTGTTTTCACAACTATAGCTTGAGAGAATGCCACGTTAGTTGGCATTATTCATCTAAACTGGTATAGAAACATGTTTGTCACTTAAAATACTCTAGAAGAGTCTATTTTGTAACTCAAATTTATATTTTATGTAGTCAAAATTAACAACTAGTAGGCTATCGAGTTGCCTTATAACTAGGCCACTAGGAGGAAGATGCATTGCATTGTTGCAAGAGAAGATTTTTCCATGGAAAAGAAAATATAGCCATGAGAGATAGGAGTTAGATCACATAGAGAGGAGTTGTGCAATATAGCAGCCCATGGGCCACACATATTAGTTATATTAACCTACAACCATATTTCCAGATAGAGAAAGAGACCGAAGCAGCCTCACCTTCCTACTGGGTTTTCTCCAGAAAGGGTTTCCCAGGGAGAATATATTGTGTCTTAATTTTGTGAGAGCTTGTTTTATCATTCTCTACTTTTCTACATCATTTGTATTCTCATGTGTGCAATAGATACAAATAAATATATAGATCTTAAATTTTAATAAAAATGTAATAGTGATGAACTATCTATTGGAATATCCGCAATAATTTATGGACCGCCGTCACATATTTTATGGAATATTCCGCTGGATGTCTGACAAACCCTCCTTATTTGCATGTGTCTCTAATAGGGTGGTACTATTATCTCTCCCTTAGTGGCTCACTTTACTCTTTCCCTCTGTAGTAGAAGAAATTACACACACCTATAGCTAAACCCTCACTAGACACACCTTCCAACATTTAAAAGGCACACATGTGCTCATCTCTCTTATTGAGAGTTATGGCTAAGGCATATCTGTAAGAATACATGGAAACTACGCCAATAGTTTGGATGGGTCTCGTATTCCAAATGGTGTGAGGTGTAATCAAAAGTTTACATGAGAGAGACCCCTTGGTTTACGTATTTTCAGCACCGTCAACAATGGTGCTAAGAGTTCAAGATGACAAGTTGTTCCTATTTTGTGCATTTTGAACCTCTCATCTCAAATGGATCATTACCAAATCTTACTCCTGTGTTGTTTCTCTGATTTATCCCTTTATCAATTTTCAATCCCAAATGAACATCTCTATCACTTGTCTGAGTTAAAGTTTGATGGTGAGAATGGAACATCCATATCCATGCACATTTATGATTTTCTTAAATCTTGTGAATCTTACCAAATTGATGATGAAAAGTTTTCTTCTCTTGTTTTCTTCATTAACCTTTAAGGTAAGGTTAATCAATGGTGCCATACCTTATCTCCTACCTTCATCCATTCTCCATCATTTCCTCAAGGAACTTTATCAAGCCTTTTATAGGTATGATTACTGAAATGTTTATAAGAGAATCAGCCAATTAAGAATCAGGACTATTGAATAAGTTGAGGATTTCTCTAATCTATTGCTTCCATTTTGTTCTGAGTTTCTCGATGATGTAGATTGGGATTTCATTAAAAAAAATCAAAATTTACTTCATGCCATGACATGAATTTCATTAAACATGTCACAAATATGAATATTACTGGTTTAAACAACATATCTGAGCATAGGGGTGTCATACTTATATGGGAATCATTAATAATCATTGATGCCCCATCGCAATAACTATATTAACATCTATTAAGCCTTATATTAATTGTACATTTAGTGATTAACCAAAACATGATGAGAGCGATACATTTTCATTGTCATAAAACTCATTCATAAGCACCATATAACCAATAGAAATATAAAGGATATAAAAACCATATAAATCACATATGAACAAGTATATTTTCTGATAAAATACCATCAAGGAAGATATATCTTATCGATGAATGCAAATTCCAACCAGATTTTGGACTTCCACATTCCACCTCACCATGGATTGGCTAAACCAAATGTCTCTTCTTCCTACCATCCCTATGTCATATACCAAGGATTAATATGGGAGATCATAGAACAATTGCATCAAAATCATACATGGGCTTCCAGAGGCCAAACCACCTCAACCCTCAACTAGTCATTCATCCTCACGGTCGGAAGTCATTACCCCTCATCATATTGATTTCTACCAAATATTTCCAAGGGTCTAGAGAATCTCTTCTAGCCAAGGCTCTAGGATTGGTAACTCAGCCACAATTTCTATCTGGCTCCAGAGTCTTTTTCCCACCAAGGAAATAAGACGAGTAACTCAACCCACCAAGGGCTCTAGACAATTTGTCCAGCCAAGGATTTAGGATTAATAACTCAACCCAAGTTGTTATAGGTCTCTAGAACGTTTGTCGAACAAAGCAACATGGCTGTCCAGGAAATGGAAAAGGTAGGAAAAACCACAACCAATCTAGGGAATCCTCCATGTAAATGAAAAATATGACCAAGAAACCACATGCATATGCCATGCATGCCAAAACTAGTAAGGAAGCCACACGTGAAACTTAGCACCCTCAAGAAAAACCCGTTGTATTTGTTGATCGAAATGTCCTCTTGCACTTTCCTACTCTTCTTTCTCCTTCTTGCTCCAAATCCAAAGAATGCTATACTCCTTCCATATTTCTTAAAGAAAACTCCAAGTATCGAAGACTATGAGAGAGAGAGAATAAAATGAGAGCTCCAAAATAGAACTAACAAAATTCTTAACTGACCAAAGCCATGAACTGATGCTTAGAAACCTTTTTTATTAATGAGGCCTCTATTTTATTAAGTTTTAATTATTTCCCTTAATTTTACTCCTCACATGCAACCTGTGACCTTTCACCTTCCTTTTCTCTTAATTCCATTATTTTCATAAATAAATGCCAATAAAATCAACTTTGTCTTCCAAAGCCCTTACCATTTCCTTTGCCAATTTTCATATCCATAATAAACAAAATGAACACCGAGACAAGGATTTTTTTCACAACATTTGACTTAGAATATATGTCCCGTGACCATGGTTATTAATTTACCTTTGTTAACTTTTATTACATGGATTTTTTAAATAGGTTTGTTACTTGTGGCAGCTATCCTCAAACCATTCATGATTTGGCTCAATATTCAAAATGCTATTTTATAATCATAGAAAGTTCTAGAACCTGCGAGAGAGTTAAGGAATTTCAACTTCCATTAATGGTTATATCATGATCTCATTTCCCTTGTAAGCCCCCTAGATGTTTAACCAAAAGTGGTGTCACAATGGGGATTCAATCCCATATTGCTCCTTAAAATTTAAATTTGATATGAATTGAGCACCCCCTCCAATTTCAAAACCACTATAGGGGGCATTTGTATCTCATTATTTTTCCAACGAGTGCTTTTTCTCTAGGATTTGAGTTGTACACACCCATCTAATTCAGGTATTGTTAATGTTAGCATGGATTTTTTAGCTCTGTGGTCAAAAGTCTTGTATGAAACTAGTGATCTACGGGATGATTTTGATTTCCTCATTACAATGAAAGTGGAATATGTAGGTTTTAAACCTGTACAAAAATTACCTACATATGAATTCCAAAACATAGAAAATAAACAATGCGAGACCATAACACATAAAACACATATACACAGAGATTTCCCATGGATCCGAAAATCAAGACTATTAGCTTGATTTTTCATGTATGTTCCTTTCAATGTTACAATACATATTTATACATGTTGAAGCATCCAATACCATGGTCCAAAAACCATCGTGTCCAAAACCATGGACCAAAGTCCATCACATCTAAAACCATGTGCAAAAAATCATGCACAAAACCATAGGTAGTTCCACCCAACCTAATATAGGATCCAGAAACAAAATTTTCTGGGGTGCTGCCCCAGACACCATAGAGTGGGGTTACATGCACCCCTCAAACCCCTTGTGACCCCCCCCACTCTTCAATCGACACAAGGAAGGGGGGGTATCTGACCCCCCTGTAACACCCAGTTAACTACGTGGGCTAGTCATGGAAAGAATATAACACAACCCAACATTCTCCCATTGGTTGTTTTCTTTCCACAAGTGGCGACAAAAGAGCTTAGTCATTTATCTAGCCCTGCAATGCCCATTGTTTCTCTACACCAAGAGAACTTCTCAGAGCTCACACATTTTTTTAGTGCATCTATAGTATTGTTCAAAGTGTCTAACTTTAGCAGCAACACCCTTTTTTCTTCTATCATATCCCTCACAAATTGATACTGAAGATCAATGTGCTTAGTCATTGAATGATATGCAGGGTTCTTTGCCAAGGAAATTACACTTTGGTTGTCACAATCTATCCTTATAGCTTCTTGTACTAATGACATACTTGAACAACATCTCTACAACCAAACTTATTCATTGCTTGCATGAGTAGCTACCATGTATTCTCCCTTTGTAGTTCATAGTGGTACTATAGATTGTTTCCTACTCATCCAACTGACTGCACCTATCAATAGGTTAAACACATACCCACTTGTAGATCCTCTCTGATCCAGATCTCTAGCCCAGTCTACATCAACAAAACCATGAATATCCAACACTTTGTCCAATCCTGGTCTTCCTTGGTAGCGCAAACCATAATCACTAGCACCATGCTAATACCTAAAAACCAACTTCACTGTTGTTGAGTGCTCCTTCCCTGGTTTTGACATAAACCTATTCAATACTCCCACTACATGTGTAATGCCTGATCTAGTACAGATCATTGCATACATCAGGCTACTGACTGCACTTGCAAATGGAACACGGGACATGTCCTCTTCCTCTTCTTGTCTCTAGGGACATTGTTCAACAGATAACCTCACACTTATAGGAATAGGAACCTTCATCAGTTTACTATCCTGCATATTAAAACTTTGAAGTGTTGTCTCGACATGCATCCTGTGGTTTAACCAAGGCTTCCTCTTCGCCCAATCTCTTTTAATTTCCATGCCCGAAATATATTTTGCAGCACCAAGATCTTTTATGTCGAATTTGGAGGACAATTGGGTCTTCAAATCCTATATAATTTCTTTTTCATTTCCAACCAGCAACATATCGTCCACATACAAGACCACATAAATAAAATGGTCACCAATTAATTTAAGATACACACAGTGATCTGCTTTTCATTTGGTGGAGCCAAGTCCTCATTTAAATGTATCTAATTTCTGGTACCACATCCTTGGTGACTGTTTTAACCCATACAAATACTTCTTAACTTGCATACCAGTTCTTTCTTAAACTTCACCACAAAGCCTTCAAGTTTCTTCATGTAGATCTCCTCTTCTAGATCCCTATGAAGAAATTTGTCTTCACATCCATCTGTTCTACCTCAAAGTCAAAAGCAACATCAACAGATAAAAGTAATCTAATAGAACCTGCCTTGGCAACAAGAGAAGAAATATCACCAAAATCAATTCTCGACACCTAGGAATAACCTTTTGCCACGAACTGAGCTTTGTATTTCTGCACCTTCCCTTCTACATTTGTCTTCTTCTTGAACACCAATTTGTTGCCAACAGGTTTCCCTCCAGCCGACAACTCCACCAGATCCCAAACCTCATTTTTTTGCAAAGATGTCATTTCATCAACCATGGCCTCTTTCCAGTGCTTTCGATCATGTAAATCTACTGCATCCTTCATAGTTTTCGTATCATCATCATTAATAGATAAAGAAAATTTTGAAGAGAAAGCAGATGGCATATAACTTTCTGGTTGTCTTCTTTCTCGAACTGATCTTCTCATGCCTAGAGTTTATGGCTCTTCATCTTCTGATTCATCCTTTGTTGTAGAGTCTGATTCTTCCTCCTTTAGCTGAAACTCTATCTTCTCAGGTTCCTTTGGTTGGACTTCATCTTTAATAACATCTTTCACCTATCTGAACACCACATCTCGGCTATAAACAACCTTCCTTGTTACTGGTTTCCAAAGCTTATAACCCTTTAAACCATCCTTATACCCAATAAAGTTTCACTTTTCAGATTTACTATCCATCTTGGTTCTTTTCTCCTTCAGAACATGTACATATGCATCACATCCAAATACACTGAGATGTGAAAGAGAGGGTTTCTTACGAGTCCATACCTCTTTTGGATTATTATCCTCCAACACTAATGAAGGCGATCTATTGACAAGGTAACATGTTGTCTCCGCTGCCTTTACACAAAATTCTTATCCTAACCCGACACCATTGAGCATGCTTCTTTCCCATACCATCAACGTCATGTTTATTCTTTGTGCAACACCATTTTGTTGAGGTGTATATGGAGCAGTTTCTTGTCTTGCTATACCACACTTCTTGTAGACCTTCAAATTCTTTCGTGCAAAACTCTCCGCCGTTATCTGTCCTCAACACCATTATCTTCTTCTCTATCTGTTTTTCCACTAGAACCTTAAATTCTTTAAACCTGTCGAAGACTTTAGATTTCTTCTTAAGGAAATATATCCATGAATTCCTTGAGAATTCATCTATAAATGAGACATAGTACACATAATTACTGAGTGATGGAACCTTCACAGGTCCAAAAACATCACTGTGCATAATCTCTAATATCAGTTTCACCCTCTTACCACCAGAGGGCAAACTCACCCAATTCTTTTTCCCATATACACAATTTTCATATAAATCAAAATATAGATATCTATTACTCATACCTTCTACCATACGTTTACCATGATGTATTCGAAGGAACTTCTCTCTAATATGTCCAAGCCTTTGCTGCCACAGCATGGTCTTCTCTCCAGAGACCACTAGAGTTTCTGCTCCACTTTCAAGAACCATAAAACTATTGCATCCATCAATAATAGTGCTACATTGTAGCTTGTACAGACTTCCAATTTCAACTGCCTGCATCAATACCAGTGCTCTGCGAACCATCTTCTATGTAACCTTCTCAAACATTATTTTTTCACTTGCATCATCCAGCTTGCTTAGAAAAATAAGATTTCTGGCCAATGTAGGAATATGCAGAACACCCGGAAGTGTTCTAACCCTTCCAACTTGCAACTTCAACTTTACTTTTCCGCGACCAACAATTCTAGCCTTCCTATCATCCCCTAAGAAGACATCACCCCCATCGTATTTCTCATACTCGCAGAACCACTCTCTATGGGGAGGGAAGTGATAGGATGCACCTGAATCAATCAAGCATGCGTCATGATCTACATGTGTACTTGAAGAAGTCATGTAAACATCCGCACCTTCTTCTGAGGTGGTTTTTGGCTCTGCGGAAGGAGAATCATTAGATCACTTTACTTTGTCAATAGCTTTAGATTTACAATCCCTTTTGTAGTGCCCTTCCTTTCTGCATTTCCAACACACCACGTTTACAAGTTTTCCTGGAGAATTAGATCTCCCACTCGATGACTTACTTTTGTATCTCTTCTGGGACCATCCTCGTACAAACAAGGCATCACCATTCTGGCTCTCCATATTTTCCCATCTCATCTCCTCTATTAGCAAGGATGAGAGTATTTCACCAAACTGTAAGGTACTTTCATTGCTACCTATTGCAATAACCAGAATATCCCACCAATGTAGTAGAGAACACAACAAACTGATGCACTTATCCTCATCTGAAATTTTTATATCGACAGATGATAACTGACTTAACATGTTATTAAATGCATTTAGATACTCTGTCACTGAGTCTCCATCTTCCATCCTCATGTTATACAACCTTTTCCATACGAACAATTTATTCACCGGAGACTTAGACTGGTACAAAGTCCCTAACTTATCCCGTAAAGCCTTCATCATAGCTTCCCCTGATACATTCAGTAGTACTGAATCTTATACACATAGTCGTATTGTTCTCTTTGCCTTCTGATCCAACTTATTCCATTATTCATTAGACACTCGTATTGGTTTACTACCCAGATATATCGCAATCCACTCATCTTTATCCACCAACACATCCCCCATCTTGATTTTCCACAACTTAAAACTCTGACCATTAAATTTCTCGATCTCTCTCTTTCCACTGCTTACCATATTTTTGCACTACCAGAATTGATGTCACAGATCTCCCACTCAAGAGGGTCTACCACAGTCATGAGCAAAACCCCTTAGCAACAAAGGCATCCCCTTGAAGCCAAAACAATAGTGATACCAAATGTAGGTTTTAACCTCGTATAGAAATTATCTGCATAATAATTCTAAAACATAGGAAATAAACAATGTGAGAGCATAACACATGAAACACATACACAAAGATTTTCCCCTTGATCCCAAAACCATGAAAACCATCCTGATTCTTCATTTATGTTCCATTTTATGTTACAATACATATTTATATGTGCCAAAGCATCCAATACCATGGACCGAAAACCATTGCGTCCAAAAATATTGACAAAAAACCATCGCGTCTAAAACTATGTGCGAAAAATCATGCAGAGAACCATAGGTAGGTCTTCCCAACCTAATATAGCGTCCAATTTTCTTTTTTATGAGGCGCTGCCCCGGACCCCATGGAGTGGGGTTATCTACACCCCTAAAACACCCAGTGACTACCGCTACTACACAATTAGCAGAAAGAAGGGGGGTCTCCACCGCCCCTTTAACCCCCCATTTCACTATGTGGGCTAGTCATAGAGAGAATATAACAAAGCCAACTAGAATATCCACCTATAAATGCCACGTGGTTCATGAATCTAACTGTGAACCTTTAGTTATAATCTACTAAAGTAAGTACAACTCAATTTTCTTTACACAAATCCTAGCCCAGATTTTATTTTAAAATTTAGAAATTAATATTGTAGTGACTATTGTGGTGTTTCCAATTGTGATTTTCATCCATGAAATATGGAATAAGGATACACTAGGTTAGGAATTGAGACTAACCTCAAGCAATATGACCCTAGCCAGAAGACAGATAAATGGGATGCTTTCATTAGAGATATTTGAAGTTGAATTTGTCTCAGATTGTAAAGGGAAGGTGTGTCATTTGTCTTGGTTACCAAATGAATGAAAATTTGTTGCATTTTTTAGTTTTTGGAAATTCCTACCTCTTGTATTTCATTGACAACTAGTTTCAAAAATCACCAAATGCTCGATTTATCATAAGTATCTTATGCACGTAGCTAGATTTGCTCTTCTATATTCGGCAACACCACTTGCAACTACTGCTTTGGCTCATGAACTAGATGAGGTGTTACCTCAAACATCACATCACTAGCAAGGGAATTCCATCTAGGTATGTACATAGGAAATGTCTAATATCCCTAATGTGACATGAGAGGATAACAGTAGAAAAAGAGATAAATGAACTGGTCAAATCACTAATACAATAAATTTGAATATGCAAGAAACTGAATATAGTACTAGAATATTTCCACTAGATGAAAGTTCAGGAGTAAAACCAGATTGTCTACATTGTGTTGAGCCTAATGGAACATACCTGGAATAGGATCGGTGCTCTATCTAGGAATTTTACCATGTTATCATCTATATACAATCTTGAAACATCATTAAGACATAATATTATGTATTATTTTCATGGTTAGAATTTCTAAATTTGGTGGTAATGAGTTTACTGCCTCTAGGTTAACAATACATAGTTGTGTTGCCAACATAGCACAAGTTATTCACAAAGTTTTATTAGATGTGAGCTTAATCACTTGTGATTATATGTGTAAGTTGGTTTATTTTTGGATGGATCAACTATAGTGTGATCTCATTATGTTTTCTTCGACAATATTCAATGGGTTTGGTTTGTTAATGGCTAATCATATTTGGATGGAAGCCTCTCCTTTGCTCATAATGAAAGTTATACCATTGATATCTTTTGACCATTCATTGTATTTTATTAATCATCATTGTAATTTTAAATTATAAGGCCTATATGAATTTCCCTCCCCAATACGACCAAGGTTGTCATCTAATAATTTGTTTTTTGTGCATGAGGTTTGAAGGCCCATCTATGTTAGGTAGAATATAATTAAGAACTTAACAATTTGGAATAGAAATAATGGCATTTACATATCCTGAACCAAAAAAATAGGGTTACTACCATTATATGTATAAAATAAGTAGGAGTGATTAGTGTACGTATAAGTGATAGGAAATTCCAAACCTAGTAGGCCAAGAAAGCAAATAAATTAGTTCTTATTTTATTATTGGATATAAAATGGGATTTTATTTAATAAAGTTTGTAAAAGAGTAGAGGTTAATTAATTTTAAACCAAAATCATTTAAAGAATGATTTCATAAGTAGTTGGAAGTTATGTTTCTAGCAGTGATAAAATGGGAGGGCAAGGGAATTGGAAATGGTTTGATAATTTTGGAGGGAGGAATCTAGAATACTGTACCGAATACCCTAAGAAATTTATAAAGAAATAAATATATAATACATTTCTCAATTTTTATTACACTATATCATCTTCTTGTGTGTATATGTAGCATGCCCATTGCATGTTTCTTCTAAGTTGTATTAGGGAATGTTTGAAATAATTTATTGTGTTCAATAATGTGTACAAGCCTTATTTTGAAACAAAATGGATTTTTAATGAGAAAATATTAGAATATTAGGAGATTCAATTTGTTTCAAATACACCTTCTTATTTTGTGGAATTAATGTAGTATAATTTCAAATGTTACATAACACATGATTACATTCCATTTAAATCTCAAATGTTAAATGCAATTAATCTTAGGTTTCTAGTCTCTTGAATTCTTTATTTCTCAAGGGATTAATACTTATCCTTCACTCATCTATCCCTCTTTAAAGTTGATTAAGCATCAAAATTTTGAGAAATTGGCTTATTTAATGGAAAAAAGGAACTTTCAAGGTTTTGAAGACTTATTGAAATCCCACTAATATATTGAATACTTATAAATTTTTCGAAAGTTGACACAAAATATTTTTATGCTTGGGAATTTACTATTATATTTTGACTCATTTTATTCCTATATTTAGTAATGTCAAAGAGGTATTTTAGCAATTGTAGAGCTAGATTCATGTGCACAATGGTAAAAACACAATTTCTACCATCTCCATCATGGGTTACTATACATGATGGATAAGTTAAGTGTTCCTAAAGGTGAGTAATTACATCTAATTATAGAGGCTCACACCTCCAAGGTTTAAAAAACCATTGGTGTAGGAAAGACAATGACCAACTTACAGAGGTATATGTATTGGTCCAAGATGAAAGAATATATATCTAGGTTTATGAATACTATGTTATACTAGAAGGCTCAGTAATATGATACGGGGTGTATATCATCCCTTACCTATACCCACTCATCATTGGAGAAGCATTTTCATGGACTTTGTGAGATGATTAACAAAAACTATGAAAAGGACATCACTACCTTTTGGTGGTAGTTGACAGGTTTAGCAAGATGTGTGTTCTTATGCACTGTAAACAGGTCATCAGTGAATAAGAAGAAGTGAACTTGTTCTTTAGATAGGTCTAGGTGCACTTTGGTATACCAATGAGTGTCATTTCAGACAAGGACAGAAGAGTTCTCATTTCATTTTTTACTACATTTTGGGAATAGTTGGACATGAAGTTGAAGAGGCCTATGAAACTCCATCCATAAATAAATGGGAAAAAAGTAGTCAATAAGAGGTTGGTGAAGCTTTTAAGGGGTTACATTTAGATCCATATGAAGGATTGGGACTAAATTATGCTATATGTTGTGGCTCGTATAGCCAATCCTCGGGTTGAGAAGAGGTTAGTGTTGATGCTATCTTAGACTGTTTGTACGAATAGTTCATTAACATTGGATATTAAAAACACATTATGAATTAGAAATTGTCTAGAATATTTTTTAACGGGGGAGATTGATTTATTAATAGAAAACTCTATTGAATACTTAACATTAGGCTCTGATGGATAGCTTGCATAAGCACATAGTTCATTTGATCATTGTAGCATATATAAAATAAAAATGTGATGAAAATAAATTTAATACACAAACCTTATCACAAATTCCTTTGCATTGAATTTCAGAAGAAAAACGAAGAGATTAAAATTATACATGATATTTTAGAATACATTAAGAACATATTAAGGACGTTAGATCTAATTCATGATAGAAATCTTTGATAAAAATTAGACATAGATGAATCCATGATTTAAAGACTACATCCAACAACTACAATTACATGCTATATGAGAAGAAAGAAACATATAACAGAATAAACACATGGGGGAGTACATACTATAGTCTCACGCAATTAGAATAAGCATAACTTTTGTATTACCCCATGGATAGAGCATACATCTTTGTCTTTTTCCATTCATAGTTCAAAATCATTTTTAAACAAAAATTCAGAACCCCTAAAAAATATGTCATAAATAGTTTTATAGAGTCTCAGGATGAGTACACCTTAAAAAATTATTCCTTCTTGATATTCTAACAATTTCATCACAATATAATGGTGCAAGAGTGCTAATTACACAATTATACTAACTAAAACCTAACTGGCTTGATTCCATTCTTGAAATGGAATATTTACAAAAAATTAAGAGCACTAAAGTGTCATGATTGATACAATCAAAATATCTTCATTATTGTTGGGTTTCCTTTGGATGAGAATATCCTAGCTCAATGATGTGGAGTCGTGGAGGACTGATGAATTCGTCACAGTTTTGCCGCATTTTTTAGCTTGTTAGAGGAGAACTAATGAAATTCTAATAAGCAATATTCAAACTAGTGAGCCTTTCATAATTTTCCTTGGTGTGAAATAAGGTCCTCACTAGCCATAGCAACTGAAAATCCCTCCTTATGTAGTTAGTTATTATCTTTCCCTTTATGGAAGAGGTCTTCTCATGAGACGAGTCAGCTTTTCATTTAGCCCTCACTATGGTTCTATTGTACTACTCTCATGAGATCAGTTCTCCTATAAGGTCCCAATAGTTGGGAAATTTGTCTCTAACCATTTGCTCAAAATCCCAGTAAAAATTAACCACATATTTTAACACTTTTTCCAAACATTCCTCGAACTTAGCTCTAGAAACTTCCCTGTATATCATCTTTGATACTTCTAAGATTGTAGTTACGTGATCCACAATATGTATACACCTCATCTCACTGCTTTGTTTTTCATTAATATACTGGATGAATTTTCCAGCTGTCTCAACATTTTTCCCATCCTCCTCCTTGGTTGATAGAATAAAGAACTCATAATATTTAAGAGAAATTTCTTGTTCTATCATCATAGTTATATTATCATAGCTTCCCTTCATTTCAATTTCTATTTCATTCCATATCAGTTGTTTGGCTTGGAGGAGGGGCATGTTACTTTTAAACCTAATTTTCAACTCAATAATTTATTGATTCCTTATTGTCTCAACTTGTTTCTCCTTTTGTATAAGAGCACACTTGGTATTTTCCAATTCCACCTCTACTTTCTTGAGTTCACCTTTAGAGAGTTGTAATTCCTTGAGAGCCTTGATGAATTGTCCAATGGCATTTTGGGGATTCTCCAGGACAAGCATTGTAAAAATATGAGAGTTAATCCTTTGTTGGAGCTATGCTACTTGTTTATTGAGGGCTACTACTTCATTATTCATTTCTATCAGTTCTTTAGCCATAATATCATTTTCTCTTTCCACCTAGGCTAATTATTTGGACTCCACGTGTTCACTATGTGACATCTCCATCTTATGCCTCAGGTCTTGAATCTCAACCTTTGAACTCTGAATAAGAGTTTCTTTCACAACCTTATCTTCTAGGTCCACTCAGAGCTTGAAAATCTGCTCTTTGAATTTTGATTCTGTAAATGAAGATATCTAGAGTTATCTCTCTCTTTCTTCAGCTTGGTGACAACCTTCTCCAGTAGCTTCTCTGCTTTGCTAATTTTCATAGTATTTAAACTCAGCCCATTAAAAATCATATCTCCCATCTATCTATAAAATTTTATTTTGTCCAGTAGAGGGACACTAGCCATGTCTAGTGATACACCCACATTCCTAAACTACGCTCTTGATGGAAGGTACTATGATGAGCGGTGATGTAATGAAAGCTTCATTTGATTTCTCTCCAGGTCCAGTGAAACCAAAAGTCTGGCTTGTTAAGGGACTCAATTTGATGGTAAATTTTGTTGTATCTACTCTTTTATCCTTTTAGCTTTCTTTTATCACCTTCTTTCTTTCTTTGTTGTATCTCCTCTCTATCTTTCTTCTATCACCTTCCCTACTGCCTAAGTTGGTCCTTTTGTTATTGAGCTTTGAGTAGAACTCAAAATTTCTACGTTTGTAGATGTGGAGGAAGAAGCTTGCAGTGGGTCTTCTAATGTCACCTAGAAGCCTGGTTGGTCTAGGATTCTCTCAGCTAACCTAGTCTTGATCTCCTTGTCAATTTTTTCTTGGATTTTTTCCCTTTTGTTGGAGTGAGTTTCCTCCATATCAACATGTCTGGTCTCATCCATGTTTCTCTTTTGAGATTTATCCTTTGAATTCAAAGTCTCAATCTAAATCTCTGTATTAATAGGAAAAGGTTATCCTTCCATTCAACTTCACGCCTATATTCATGATCATAATTTGAGGCATTTATGATGTTTCTTTTCTTTTATATGATGCCATGGATGTCATAGTGCGAAGTTTCTCCCATTTCAAGTTTTTTTTCCTTCAATAAATATTCAATAGGCTGAAAGGCTTGTTTGGTATTTACAATGAAAGGACCTATTCAGTTGCCCAATTTGAACATGTGCTCTTTCTTGGCAGGAAAAAAATGGATTTGATCAACATGTAAGCTATTTTTGATGAATTCTAGGGAAAAAATATCATGCGCATAAAGGTAGGTAAACGGTAAGGAGGAAGCTCGCACCCATAAAGCCTAATTCTGGTGTAATCCTTGAATAAGTACTAATCACCCAACCTAATTCCTTTGTTGAGTTGGATGATTTACTTTTACTAGGGAAAAATCCTTGGGGGAGAGATATTATGGATAATTTTGTATTTTGTAGGCATATATGTGGATATGAAATGAGAAAAACACCCATTATTTGGTTTCTTCCTAACAACAACATCCCAATCAAAGACAAGCTTTCTTTGTTTGTGACAATCCATGAAACTAGGGCCCAAGTTTTCAAAGTCATCCACTTGGGTGTAGAAGAATAGCTAAAATAGAAGGGAGGATTTTCTAAAGTATGCAATGAAAGGAAATGCTACAATTGGATCTTAATGGATTCAACTAGCTATGAAAGAGGGCATATAAAAAGAATAGCCTAGTTGCATCATCTCTCTCAGAAAACCAATGGCATCTTTAGTAATATTGGTGGTGTCAGCTTCCCCAAATAGTAGGGAAATCACTGTGTGTATAGGTTACATTGATTTTGTAAACATGGGTATAGGAAAAGCATCAATAATGGGTAGGTTTTAGTGGTGAAGAGCTAAAGCCATCTACAATAAAGCTTGTTTTTCCCTAGCCGAGAGATCATTGTAGTTGTAATACAAGGTAGTTTCTGTGAATTTTTCAGATTTAGGAGAAATTCGGTACAACAAGGCCTTTTGAATTACTTTTGGAGTTATCTCTTGGCTCTTCACTCTATTATATGATATGAAGTAAATTTTATCTTCAACATAGAACATTGTAATCCATGAAACAAATTTTGGAAAATGGTAGATAGGTAGAGAAATTTGGTAGTACAACCATGAATCCACTAAAGGGGTCTTCTCCCATGAAATGGTGGTCATACCTGTCGAACTAGAGGTATGACAAGGTATGGGTAGGCTGAGTCATGAATATATGATTCATTGTCCATCAGGGGCTCAATGTTCGAATAGGGTTTAGCCTCTTGCAATTTAGGAGTGTTAGGCTCAAGCTTTTTCATTTTGACAATAAAGACAAAAACTATAAGTACAAGGTTTGTGAGTTACCTGACTAACCAAACAAATTTTGGACTGAATGACATTGAGGAAGATATGGACTATCTGATAGATGAAAAAAATCATGGAAAAGGATAATGATAGGAGGACTCGACTGCAGGAAATAAAATTTTAAATTGAAATGGCTAATGGGTTGAATTTTTTTAGGTGGAAAAGAAATGGTAACATCACAATAGGTGAACACATGAGGAAGTGATAAGTGGCAGTAGGGGATTGGTAGGGAAATTAGATGACCAATGGAAGGGGATAAATTTACCTTTTTACCACAATTCTTTCTTGTTGGCGTTAATAATGTCTTGGTGTCTGATGCGGCAGATGTGGTACCCATCTCTCTAGTAGGTGGAAAGTTAAGAGTCGGGACTAGGTCGAGAGCCCCCATATATAACTTTGGTCATTAATTTTGTATATCATTTCCATTGAGATTTATCCTCCGAGGGATGGTGGTGACGCATTGGTCTCACCAATTTTCCCCTATCTATTTTAATGATTTTATTTGGTATTTTATGCTTTAATTTATTATCTCTATAATGGTTATGCTTCGTGAATGGATTTTATTGATAGAATGACCTCTTGGCTTTGCTACCTATGTTTCCATCTACCAAGCCATTTCCTCCCACATTTTATTTTCAATTGGGATGAATTTATTAGAGGTTTTATGGAAACTCCTATTCATTGGTTCCTTTCTTCATGTTCCCATTTCTCTTCTGCAAGAGTTCCTAGTTCTATAGATTTTCGTTAGTGGGACCATTCCTATTTAGAATAATTTATCCACTCTATTTGTGGTTCTCCTTTCTCTCTCATTGGCCTTAACTTCTCGACTCTTTATAACCCATAATTTCTTTTGTAGTATAGTATGTGACCTACAGTGCTCATCATGGACAGGTAGGTGAATATATGTCACAAATAGATGGCATACTACGAAGCTACAGAAAGCATGTATGGTTGTCAATGGAGTAAATCTTCATCTACCAAGTATCATTCCTAGATTTTGCCTGCAATTCAAGTTGAGATAGCAAATGAAAAGATAAATATTATAGGATAATCAAGTTTCTTACTTCATATAGATGTTTCAAGAGAAGTTTATATTAGGGTCCCTAATAATTGGGATTTTTAGGGTAGACATAAATAATATATTCTAACAATAACCCTCTCCTAGTAGATGATGTTGGTGGATACAGTTCTATTGGACCCAAACAAAGCAAGGAGGGGATTCTTCTAGTGACGGATGAGATCCATCTATCCATGAATTCTATATAGTGCCACATGCATAGAATAAGATATTATTTGAACCTCACTCATGAACCAAGAGCTCTCTTGAAAGAGGAAAATATCCCATTGAAATGGTCCCCCCTAACTCATCTACTCCAACATGAAGTGGTGCGCTTTTTTTGGCTTAATCTTGGGGGTTTATGTCCATTTTTCTGTTATAATTATCAAAATAGTTAGTATAGGTCTTAGGACCATGCTTTTAGCATCTTTTGATATATTTTTGAATTCTAATTTATCGTTTTTGAATAAGTTAAAGTTTTTCTACTAATTTGAGAAACCTAGGAAATCCAAGATGATATTTTCTTTAGCCAACACATAATTGAATCTTTAACTTAAAAAAAAATATTTAAGTAATAAAAATAATTCTCAATTAGTAGCATTAACTATAATAACTATAGTTTTACAATAATATATTAATAACCAAAATATAAGGATAGTAATTTTTCTTTCATAAGTAATTATAAATATATTAGAATTATAAAAATGGTAAAAGTTATATAATACTATAAAGATTAAGTAGTGTAATATAGAGATACGCTATTACATAATTCTAGTAAAATATTTTTTTATAAATTATGAATAATTATAGTAATGCAAGAATAAACTATACATCGCAAGAATATAATTTTGTATGTTTATGTTAATAAGAGTAACAAGGATGAGAAATGAAAATAAATATAAAAATTCTTATTATTAAAATAGAGATAAATTTTTCTTGGTAAAATAAAGATAAAAATATTATATTAACAATTAGGTTTATCATAAAAGGTTTAAAATAAAGATAATGATTTTTGGGTTGACTTTTTTTGGGAAGCACACGTTGTAGAGTAGGAGTCCAATTCTTAGTAATTTTCTAGCATCATATTTATATCATTATGATGTTTTTCAATTTTGATGACTTTTTTTATTTCTTTTATGTAGTGGATGATAAATTCCAAAAAAATTGTATCTCCAATATATATATGGTACTTTTTTCTATTTGATTGGCTAATCAATGATGAGAAATAAATTTTTTATGTTTCATGTTAGTATTATGTTCCTTTACCTTGACATTTATAGAGTGACTTATTTCACCAATATGTACTTTTTAATAGAAACGTAAAATCTTGTAAACACCTTCTCACTAGTTGGATCAATGGCATATTTAATAGATTTCAAGGAGTTCCTTATTATTGTTAGAAGTTGAATTTTCAAACCAATATGTATCCCTTTAATAACATTAGCAATCTTATTTATTATTTGATGGACATAAGGAAGGAAAGGTTTAGGTAAGTTCCTCGTTTGCATATTGCTATAATGCTCTTTGGGGTATTTTGAAGAATGCTTAAACACTTGGTGTTCCTTGTATCCATTGTATTTGAAAAGATTCAAGAGATGAATCTATCCTTCTTCCAAATATTCATCATTAGATATCTTGATATCCATAGTAGTGTTAAGATGTTAACGATTTGTAATGTTTGTAATGGATGGACATGTAAAATGTAATATATGTATTGTTTAGTGAGATTATTCTTCCTAAACACATTGTAGACAACTTTCCATAGTTCAAACATCAAGGAATAAAGATTGACCTTTTCATCCTTAGTAAACCTGATGTTCTCTAATAGATTACTAAGGCACTTCATGAATTTCCATAAATCACCATGGGCATGGGCCATCCAACAAAGATGTGATGAACAACCTAAACATAAATGTTTTCAAGGGGAAAGGAATCAATGGAATTATGCACAAAATGTCCCGTGATTAAATTTTGATAATAGGATATAGAGCATACCCTATCACTATGCCACATGTTTGTTTATATATATGACACTCGAAACTAATCAAATGAATTTAAGTTGAATTTTAACAAGCTATATTATGAATTCCTTTGAAATTTCTTTGATGAATTGATCTACTTCATTGATAGTGTTATTGGAAAAGATAGAAACCCTGTCAAATCTTACCAAGAATCATATAGATCCATCATCATCATAT